>JANFCV010000025.1:1800000-1952500 GCA_024500475.1 Phthorimaea operculella | reverse complement strand
AAGTCAAGGAGTAAATAGGCGTCATGTCGTATAAGGAAGTCAAAGAGAAGGCTCAAAGGAGAGCTGATTGATTGATTGACAAAAGCGAAGCTCTTAAATTAATGATGATGAGGAACGTACAGAAGTCTTCTGGTAGATTTGTAATTCTAACCAAGTTCCTGTCAATATTATTGAATTTTCGTTGAGCTCACTCATTTGCGTACCTCCTACAAAATTATTAAACAAGGCGTGGATGGATTACATCTGCGTACATAATAATAAGTAAGAAAATTTAAAATTTTCATTTTACACATGTTTTCGAGAGTGATGATAATTAAATCTAGGTTTCAAGCTCTAAACAACACCCGTACGCTATTGTTTTTCTAATGCCTAACAGATGGCGTTAGCCGTAAATTGTATCTATACGCTAGTACTATTAATTATACTGTGTCTATTCTATACCGAGCAAAGTTCGTTTAACCACGTAATTTATTTTTAATCAGATCCGTTTCTTCCAAAAGTTTATCTCAACTTTTCGTTGCGGTTTTGTTTTAAAAATGGTTCAAACCCTCATCCCTCATCTAATTTCCAAATGATGAGGGCTTATTTGTAACACCAACCCCCAGATCTCTGAGTAAGGAAATGCTACGGAGAGAACCTTGAAAACAACCAGATTGAAGCTGTGGACAACTTGGCGTAGTCGTACTCATGTACTTGGTCGTTGGACGACTTGGTGTTCCACTCGAAGAAGAAGAAGAACTCATGCAATAACCTATATTGGTAACAGAGCCGAACGCGTGCCATATCAATGAGGCCTTTTCAATTGACAGCTAATAAAAAACACCTAGTATGTAGTAGTTAGTAAAATCGTCAGTAGTTGGCGTTAGCAAAACGTCTTTCTTTGCTGGTACACTCACTTATTTACTTATTTGATTTTCTTGCATAAACTAAACTAAATAATAGTTGTTAAAAATGCAAGTAATTCAGCGCCATCTATTGCTGATTTTACTAACTACAAATTACAAATTTTACACTATTTTTTATCAGAAAAGGCCTCATTTCAATACCTTACTCTCAGCTATAGACAGTTGAAAATTTAAGATCGTTTAAGGGTCATGTTTTCGTTGTAGGGATACCCGTCGCAATCCCTAAAAGCCCTAAAAAGGTTTCGGACCTCATTTGTGCTCGCATTTGTGAGATAAGGAAGACAATGCCTAAGTAATTATAAAAGTGCTTGGCTTTGAGGCTTTTAAATCCAGATTTTTGTTTGCGTTGTAGGTTGGTACCAGTACCTATTATCTGAATGCTTACTAGCTTTCCGCTCAGCAGTTTTACCTTGATTGATGGCTTTCCCGTGGGAACGAAAATATTTCAGCATTCGTGAATCAAAAATCAAACACTATTTTTGTCGGTTGTGTGAATCGTTTGCCTTCGAATACAATTTTTCTTTAGTTCTGTTTATAGAAGCGAAGGTTATCAACTCTCAAACTTATTAAATATGAATAAGAGCCTTATTTTTCTTTGAACCAGAGCATATCAAACTTATCTGATAAGCCATTTATTCATAACAATATAATCTCGGTTGACGGGCCTTCTATGTGGCTTTTTATCTGTTATTTTATCCTTACAAGGCAGAACAAAACATGAACTTTACTTCTTTGTGTCCCTTTAATCTTATATTCTATTTAATAAGATTACGTCTTTGAGCATGATGTATTTATTAACTAAACATAAATCGGTTAGTTACTGGCATATATTTGTAGAGAAAACTTCCTTATCCAAATGACACAGACGTATTTTTTTACAGAAGCCCTTAAACCGACTCAAATTGTCTTATGCTACGTTTTGGTTTAGGAATAAATAGCAGGAAATGAATGGGATTTCCTGTTCCTTCTGCTTATTTAAAAAAAATCGGAAATACGCTTAAAGGCAGGTGTTAGCTACCATAAAATATTATCTACCACCTTATACGTAAAGTAAAGTTCGAATAGGCCATATTAGATAACAGTCAAAACCATACCAGAAGACATGTCAATAAAGAAAAATAGATTAACATGATTTTGACAGCTGTCAAATATGGCCTATTCGGAGGGCAGTGCAGTATCTACTGTAGGTGTAGAGTTAGAAGTTAGAACCTTAGTTCGAACATAAGCGAGGCTCACACGTTAAGTCCGTTGATGCGCTATTACCTACAGCACAACCTAACTTAACGCACACGTCTGCTTACGTAACGCATACATTCAAATTACAAATTCCGACGTTAAAATAAGAAACGCAACACAATTTTTTGCGCTGCGCTAATTCAACGCAAGTTTCTGCAATACCTTTTTTGACGTCGTCGGTTTGGTAAGTATTATAGGGGATTAGTGTATCTATGCATCTAGCAGACGCATGCGTTAGCGGACGTCACGTGTGGGCCCCGGCAGTCATAACAGGAATAACTCCCAAAAGGATAAGTAGTATTATACAGGATGTTCATCTAAATGCGTTCCATAGCTTCAGGGTAGGTTAAGTATCGATTAAGGATGCCGTAAAAATATTGAAAAACATCCCAGTCATTTTTTTTTATTTGGTCATAACTATTTTTTTTAATCAATGTAAACACTGTTGTTGTTTAGAGAGTGCCCATACAAGTACTTTCGATTGAACGAATTTCGGCTGAGATATAGGCATTTGAATAAAATGTCAGCCAAGTAAAAAAAAATTTTTTTACTGGGATTTTTGCAGTATTTTTTACGGCTTCCTTTATCGATACTAAACCTACCCTGAAGCTATGGCACGCATTTAAATTAACACCCTGTATAGCATATGTGTTGGCAACTGTCAGTTCACAAGGGACAAAGCAATCTTCTCATACAATTTTGGAGAAAACTTTGCTTATGCCTACCCGCTGGGATTATAAGGGCAAACAGTCCTAATCCTCACTGATTCATAACATTAATGTAGATAGGGATAATGCTATCTAATTTTGTGCGTTCATTTTTAGAGGTTTTGATTACTTTGGACCGATTCAATTGAATCACGTACCAATTAAAGACGACGCACTATACAGGGAGTAACAGAAAGGGTATAACAAGCCGAAAGGAGGTCAAGGTACTCATGAAACTGAACAACTTTCCCCATGAAACAAGGGTCGAAATATGAAAAAAATTTGGACCTCGCCGATGAGAAAATTGATTTACTTACTATGAGGGGTCCAAATTATTTTTTCATATTTCGTTCGACCCATGTTCCATGGGGAAAGTTGTTCCTTAACCTCCTTTCGGCTTGTTATACCCTTTCCGTTACTCCCGGTAGACATGAATTTGTTACTCACAGAAAAAAGGAATTAAAAATGGCGGCGGTTCTATTAGTGAAAGAGAGTAATCATGAACGACTGGTGAATGTAAGAGCCTTAGTGCGAGTGATAAAGCATGACCTCCGGCCACTATTTCCCGTTTTTCTATGAATCAGGCAGTATTTACGAGTGATTGTTTTATTAGACGATTATTCTTTCACTGAATATAGTTTAGGGGATAATTGGCAACATAGGCGCAAACTCCACCAAAAAGACGAGGGCATAGGACGTAAGAATGACAGTTGACAGACAAGTGATCGTCAAATATTCTTCTTAGTTTTTGACGCTAGCTGTCATAGATGCGACGCTTTGGCGACGCTTGTGTGTGCCTTTGTCAATACTTTTTCGTACATTTTGTATGGAAACGTCGCGATGTCAAACGTCAAGCGTCATGCCCTACGTCCTATGTCCTTTCCTTGTCCTCTCTGTGGAGTTTGGGGCTTAGACACAAACACACAAACACTCTTACTCCAAACGCATGTGACCGCCTCCGTTCCGTCGTGGGTAAAATTGCGCAGTAACGGATGTCTAGTGGGGGGACCGCATATCTTGTAGTTTACTTAGTTGTGTAAGAATAAGCATAAATCGCCGCCGTCAACAAAACTTTGCTTATTTATTTATAGAGTCTATGCCAGTAATTCACGTTTGGTATGTTGATAAGAAAAACTTCAAAGTAAGTAAATAGTTTTGCCTTTTTCATGGACTTTGATTTTCAGAACGGCATTGTTTCATGCAAGGGCCTTTTGGTACGAATGCTAAGGACATATTAAGGTTGACAATGACAAAGGTCAAAATACTCGATATTACATGTGAACTAGGCGAAAATAAGAACTGTAATCGACATAATATTTGCAAGAGAGAATATTTTTTCTTTTTACATTTTATTATAACCATACTACATGATAATACCACAAAATAGAGAATGATAGAGAGTATACAGAAAGTTCACTCGGCCCTATTTCGGATTTTCACGATTGGCACTTGTTACATAGCCAGGGTTGCTACTGTCAAAAATCTCAAAGTCTAAAAACGTCAAAACAGCAAAGACAAAGAACGTCGTATGATTTTGAGCCAATTTTAAATCCAATAAATATGACATTCGTGTCAACCACCTTATTATTTACCTTGACTTCCCCTGAGATTCCTGTTCTTTCCAGTTTTCTTCAGTAAGCGTCAAATTCGACGCTATAGTCCGACAAGTTCGTGCGCGACCTTCCCTAGGGGTGACAGACGTTGTGGGGAGAGATGTCAGCGGGTAGCGGGAGGTGTAGCGCGACCTTCCTGCGGGGTTCAGACGGTGGGAGGGCGAGGAAGCACGTCATTTTAATATGACGTGCGGCGCGGATGCGCGCCTCTCCCTTCCCCGCTACACCTCCCGCTACCCGCTGACATCTCTCCCCACAACGTCTGTCACCCCTAGGGAAGGTCGCGCACGAACTTGTCGGACTATAGTACTGAGTGAGCCATCTAAAGGCGCCAGCGCGTCGTTTTCCTAATTTGTGATAATACATTATATTTGCCAAACAAAACTACTTAATATTATGATTTCCTCGTGTTAAGAGCGCGCGCGGTCTCGAAGTTTTCATACAAACGTATTCTCCTGTTTTCTTTCCGAAAAATACATGTGGAGCCGTAATTCTTATTTATTAAGGACCTGTTATAGACATGCTCTCACTTTTTAATTTCAAAACATATTTTTATTTCATTTATATCCATAAAAATGATTCATGCATTTTTCTTTATTTTATGTGTAAGTAGCTACGCTGAAAAGAGGTGTCATTAACCTTTACTACGGCGTAGCATAAACGCCAATACTTAATTTGTGGCGTAGCAACTGTAGCTATGTCAGAACGATTCATATTTATTCTTCTATAATATGTTTAGGACTTTTTTGATTAATTTAAATAAAGAAATTCTATCAGGCGACCTTGGGTAAAGGATAAAGTTCAAGAGATATCCTGTATATAATTATTAATTAGATAGAACTCAATTAAGTTATAAATACCGAAACACCTGTGTAGTTACAGAAGGCCTTTATGGGCAATAATGTTTATATTAACGTCTACCGCCAAACATTACAAAACTAATGATTCCCACGAGTAAATAAGGGCAACGCTCAGAAAATAGAGAAGTTACAGAAGGATCACTCGACCCTATGTAGGATCGCGACTGTCACTTGTTACATAGCCTGGGTTGCTACTGTTAAAAATCTCAAAATACCTATCTATTAATATTAAAAAAGCAAAATATGATAAAAAACGTAATAATGATTCTGAGCCTATTTTAATCCAAGAAAGATAACGTTCGTTACGATCGTCGATCTTCTACTTACCTTGAATTTCTCTGAAATTAAAGTTCATTCTAATGAGCATCAAAAACATATCTTTAAAACGCTCTTCCGTGAAATTCGAAAAATGACAGTTACGTCTTTGTAGTACTAGATGAGCGGATTGGTTGGTATAACGTCTTCAGTCGTCCACTCAGCACTACGCCGCCTGGTGTGACATTAAGGCACTACTGACTCAGAACTGTCAATAGAAAGTTTCCCATTATCTGAAGATTCATAATAATGAGATTAGCTTCGATCTTATAAAAAAAACTGAGTTTTAGGTGCCTGAAAGTTCTTCATAACTAGCGATTTATGAATTTTCCGCCTAAAAGCCCGATATCATACTCCGAAAAGCTAAAGGGTGAAAAGCTAGTAGGTTATAAGACCGGGTCCAAATTATGATCCCAGCAGGTAGGGCCTGACCACTTTAAGCGTTAACTGCCTGTACTTGATTAAAATTCAAGAACGCTTAAACAATTTTGATGAAATCGTCCCCATCACCGAAGGGTCTGCAGACGAGGCAAGGGTTGCCAGCTCGAAAATTACATTCTGGGACTTTCGGGGACAGTGAAGTACAAATCTAGCTTTAATCATACAGGGCGGTACCAAACGGGAAACTCGAAACTCAACGTGTTATGCTAAGCAACTGTCCTTAAGCCCAAATAAAAAATGTGGTCGAGCTACTCGTATTTTCTACGAGAGATAAAATTATTTTCATATTTTTTGTCATGCCCAGACAACATTTTCGGAAATAACAAACCCTTATAAAAAGAACAGTCACCGCACCGCGCGATATAGCGTGTTGAAAAATGATGCTTATTTTCGGAAAACGTGCAAAATTTTCACCGCAGTCAAGATAGCCGTGGTAGCCCAGGTGGTAGTGGCGTCGGCAATACAGATGCCGAAGGTCGCAGGTTCAAATTCTGCCTGCGGTAAAAAAGTTCCAAAATTTTATAGGTACATACCTAGCACGGGAAGTCTTTAAAAACGTATTCAATTGCTTATTTTATTCATGAAGTACCTACCCTACGCCTTACTTTCAAGATTGTCGTGACTCTGGACAGCGTTTTCGCGAGAATCGAATTAGAGCAGGCAACCCAATTCCCGTGTATGAATAATTAAGCTATGATAAAAGGGAACGAAGCAATGAAGGTTTTGGAAGTGGATCGATGGAGGTCTGCACTCCGCTATATATTTCACAATTAATAAAACTCTGAAGTCAGAGTAACATTAGTGGAATGGAGCCCTTAATTGTCTTATGTCTCTCGATATCTTTTCCCAACTTTTTTTTGGTTATGTTTTTCGAGAGTATTTTATATATGTATGTATGTATTATGTATGTACCTATGTACGTGGACAAGAAAATTCTTTTTCACGGGCTACAGCCCAAACGGATAGTTGGATCTTGACATATGAGGTGTTGTTAGATTCGTCTCAGCAGCGCGAGTGATACTGGCTATACTAAAATTATAGATTCAAAATGGCGGAGTTTTAGAGCAGAATACTACTTTAAAATTTCCGCAGTCGGGTTTTTTTGTTTTTAACACATCTACTTGTACCTACTACATGCTACTACAGTTATACCAGGTGTGTCCTTACAGTAAACGTGTATAGAGTTAAATTTTACTAGTGCCCGACAGCGAAAATGCAAGATGGGCTGGTGATAGAAAAGGAACAACTTTACCCAAGGAACATGGGTCGAAATATAATAAAATGTTGGACCTCCCATATAGTAACTTGAATCATCGTCATCTGGGGATCTTGGGGAGGGACTGTCAACTGGGTTCTGTGTGGTTTTGTCAACTTCTGTTACACATGTATATTTTATAAGGAAACGGTTTCAAGTCCAGCGTCCCACGTGTAGAGATAGCGCCTTAATTTAAGTATGATGTGATGAGATGATTGGTACTTAACGTGATATTAAATTAATCATGAAGTTCATCTGAACCATTTTGAATCTTTCAGACCTACTTGAGACTTAATGAAATATTTTTAGGTTAAGGCGGCGTGTCGGATTGAATTTTACTGAATTGCATCAGCAGTAAGGCGATCCGGGATAGAATGAAATAGAATTTACTTCCAAAGAATGAATGAATGAATGATTCTAAAGGGCCTCTTTTAGATTCCTCCCCTCGCTCGCTTCCAATCAAAACTTTTGTTCCATTCTTCAGTGTACTTAGCCTTTACTCAAAGTTTATTCAAGAATTTCAAGATCTCATCGTAAGTGTATATTTCTAAAGCAATAGCATTTTAAACCGACTTCAATATAGAAGGTTATTTATCTTACGAAATAGCATTATGGTAGGTAGGTGTATCTACTAGCAACTACCTAGGTACGTACCTATTAGACTGGATTGCTTTTAATAAAGGTCCCAATGAATTGAGAAGCTCCTTTGTTTTTGTTTTTTCGTCGGTTAAAACGAATAAGCTGTATTGAATAGGTGAAACCGAAAACATATCGCACGATATTGCGGTTTGTGATACTCGTACGTAGTAGCTACCATACAAATGACAACCTGTCACAGTCGCAATTTGACGTGGTGCATGATATCTAGTAGTATGGTATGATAGATATGCGTGTGGGTGGTATAGAATTTCTAAACTTCTTTCATCAATCCGTTAGACCGCCGCAAAACCACAAATTAAGGAAACGGCGCGCGGGGCGCCTACACAGATGGCTCACTCAGTACTAGCGACGATTTTGACGCTTACTGATTTCAACTGGAAGTAACCGGAATCTCAGGGGAAGTCGAGGTAACTAAAAAGGTGGTTGACACGAACGTCATATATCTTGGATTTAAAAATTGATTCAGAATCATATGACTTGCTGTTTTGATATGTTTATACCTTGAGATTTTATGACAGTAGCAACCCTGGCTATGTCACAACACAAGTGCCAATCACAAAAATCCGAAATAGGGCCGAGTGAACCTTCTGGTGGCAAAACCATGCCACCCGTTGATTGTAAGAACCACTAACGGGGAATGAATATGGGCGGGTTATAAACTTTAATCTTATTCTTATAACCCTTAAGAAACCTGCTTCTCATCACCTGCCCTTCTTCAGTTTTCAATTACGGTCACAGAAGCCCGTACATCGCGAAAATAGTCTCACTATAGACCGATCGTGGAACAAAATTTTAATAGGAGCTTTATTCTTCAAATACAGGGTGGTCTAATTACTGACGTCCAAAGACAAGATATAAATCCCTTATACTGAGAGGTATCCAAGTCACTTCAATTTTATTTTCCATACAACTTGTCGAATAATTCGGAAACTACAAAAATTGCGGAACATACATGGAGTGGAGGTGGTTCGGATGCCTCTCAAGGATTTATATTTTGTCTTTGAAAAT
Source organism: Phthorimaea operculella (assembly GCA_024500475.1). Taxonomy (NCBI): domain Eukaryota; kingdom Metazoa; phylum Arthropoda; class Insecta; order Lepidoptera; family Gelechiidae; genus Phthorimaea; species Phthorimaea operculella. Next base: position 1,943,500 of record JANFCV010000025.1, on the reverse strand, counting down.
CACTAATTGGACCACCTTATAAAAAAATAGCTCGTCACGTTTACCTTTTCAAATAAACCTTGCGTGACGCAAACTCTAGTAAAATTTCAGACTCTATATGGCCCTTCTCAGATCAGGATTGCCTTTAATAAAACTTGTGCGATTTGAAAAGTTGTAATCTTCGAGCCGAGAGATTTTATTGTTGTTCCCGGCTTTATTATACAAATAAATTGAATGATCTCTTACAATGGGCGCGTTATGATAAGCAAAACACTTGACTTTGATATTTTGAGATCGATCCGAGTGCGAATTTATTAGCGTAACAAAGAAATAATATGAACAAGGACAGTGTACATACATACTGAACATCGTTTGCCTGCTCTTATCTCAAAATCAGTTGAGGTCAGCGCAACATGTTTCGTTAGAGCACGAAATCATGTACCAAAAGGATTTGGCAATGTTTTATGACCGGCCGCCTGCCTGACGTCAACCCTCTTTGGGAATGCTATTGTAGGTGGTAACACCTCCACCATGCGATAGACCATAGTCGACAGATATTCAGCAGAGGTCAAAGCTCTACGCCGCCTTTTACGAAACACCCGAAGTTGACTAGGGGCGGCGGTAGCAGTATTCTTATCCGCTATCTGTACATACCTACTTTTTGACGTGTGCTGTAGATGTGAAAATTTCACATCTACAGCACGGTGAAATATACTTTTTCTATAACCTTAATAGTCCACGGCTAGACAAGGACCTCCCCCTACGTAGATATTGCCATCCTAACAACGCTTGGCAGGCGGATTGGTGAGCGCCGTACATGAAATTTTATTCACAAGGAACGCTGCTGCCCATTCCCTGCATACATTAGTTGCTTTTTACGACACCTACAGGTCCAACTGCGGTGATGCTATTCATCTAAGCCGGCATCACGCGGATTTTTTGTAAGTAGGTTAGGTATGAAAATATTAGCTCCTCGAGTTATTTTGTATGTTAGGAAACTTTGGGTAGTAGTTTCTTTTATATAAATTGTTTGTATCAAAAATTGTAATCTTTGGTGCGAACTGTTTCAAAAAATTTAATTATTCTAAGTAGTTAAAATAATTTTACATAAGTTTGTTCAGAATTTTCTAATTTCGACCCTAAAAAGGGTAAAGTTGTGATGTGTTTTATCCAGAGGGTTTTCCCTCTGAGCTTTTGAGGTAGGTTTTAGTTATACAGTATTACGTGTAATTAATCAATGTTATGTAAGGTGGGGTAAGTACCTACCTAAATGGGACAATGTGGGCTTTACCACAAAAAAGTTAGACCAGAGTCGAACGCGTGTTTAAAATAAAACTTCATACAAAAAAAACGCTAGACACGCGTTCAACGCTGGTCTAACTTTTTTGTGGTAAGGCCCTGTATGTTTAAAACACGGCTCATCCAAAAAATTAAAAACCGGCCTAAAGCGTGTCAGACACGCCCATAAATAGGTTTTCGTAGGCAACCTATATAATATATTAGGTTTTTCAGAGTATCAAAGTTAATTTTGTTGCTGGGTTGGTCTTAGCTATATATCTTAAAACTTGTGTGGTTCAGTACCTATCCCTTGTAGTTTTCTCCACTATACTCCATTACAGACAGACAGACAAACAGACAGACTTAACGAAATGATTAGACTTTGTAGTAGACTACGAAACCCTTAAAACGATTCCTCTTTACACAAAATTTAACATTCCATACCCAATTAAGTAGGCAAGTAGGTTTAACTGCGTTGACGGAATATTTGTAATAAACCATTTACAATAAACCATATTTCTATGAAAAATTGGTTGAAAATCGTATTGTCCCAACGCATACGTTACGCAGCGTAAAAATAACGTAGAAACAGACGTTACGTTACGTTACTCGTACGTGTGTAAAGCGCTTTAAGTTTAGGGTTTTGTTTCCCAATGCAAAGGCCTTTCTATAAACTTCAAATAGCTTATAAACACGAGGGTCGATGGGGTCATTTGACGACTCTTTTTCCCATTCTAGTGAATATGAAGACGGTTGCTTTTGTAATTGGACATAAGGAAATAAATTGGATGGAGTTCGTTAAAATATTCAGCCCCCATAATTATTCATTTCTAGGTTAGAGTGTTTGGGCTCATAGCACAAATTAAGGAAACGGCGCGCGGGGCGCATATACAGATGGCTCACTCAGTCAGTACAAGCAGGCCTGGCGCACTCCGCTGCGTAGGTATAGATTTACAAGTACGTGCGGCGACACCCGCGGCACAAAGTAAGTATTGGCTAGCGCAATCCAGAGAGTCGGCTTCGAGCAAACGCGGCTAAACTCACTCAGACATCCACACGCGTCGTTTACGGGCTCTGTGGAACCGTGTCGAACCGGTAATGGTTGAGTGTGAACGGCGCGTTCGGTGCGGGCGGACGGAATAATATTTTTGTGATGTGTTTGGGTGTAATAACACCACAGAAAATTGTGCATTGTAATTTTTTGTTTCCCACGCAATAATGAAAAGTAAGTAGAACCCTTTTATTTGATAAATAAATAGATACCTACTTCAAAACACTAGAAATAGAGGGATTTCTTTTTAATAATCTTATTTTTCGTTCGTAATATGTGCTTTAGCGTTTTAGGTAGGTTGCGCTTTAGATTGATTTGGTAGGTTAAACGGGTTTAGGTAGGTACCTACCCACAGTAGATAGATACCTTCCTAGTTAGCATTTAAGGTGAAGCGATGAGTACCGAAATACCGATAGCAAAAGGTCCAGGTTATATCATCTTCATTTCCGACAATCAGGTAGGTACCTACATATGGTAGTCCAAAAGTCCAAATGGACTTTTACGATCCTGGATATTTTTTTCATTTTTTCGTCACGGCAGCTGGTGACTTTCGAAACTATAGTAGGTATACTTCGAAACTAAGGTAAGCCGAAACACCGACGAACGACGTGAGGAACCCTTTTGTCGTATCGGTCATCGCCGCCTTCCGGTCCTCTACCTACTACCTACCTACTACTTACTTACCTACCTGCCTACCTATGGGTCGCTTCGCTTACCACCTAGTCTCGTGACCCAAAACCATTGCCTATCTACCGATTTAGGTGGGGACCTACTTATTTCCTACTACTTATTTGAAATATGACTTTCTACTCAGGTAGGTACCTACTTCCATATGGTAAAAAATATTTCATATCGGCCAGGTAATTTAGGAGTTTATCAATTGCATATACCAAATTCATACTTACAAACGATAGGTAACTTCATAAAAAAATCAGAAAGTACAAGTAGCAACCCTAAAGAGTAGGCATAAGTGAGCGAAAGAAGGGGCGAGCTGGCCTTCTGTAAATTCTCTATTTTGTGCCCGCGGGGAGGTTAATCAGTGGGTTGCCTTGCCGCACGCCGCTCGTTACGCACGCGCTCCCACGTTGCCGCTCTTAATTCTTTCTTTGTACTAAATTTACGTAAATTACGCGAAAATGAGAATAAGAAAATACTGCATTGCTTAAAATTGCTTGAATAATTCTAGTGATAAAAGCCTAAAGTTCCACAAGCCGCGTGACATCGAAACGTAAGAAAATGGGTACCTACATAGATTCTAGCTATATAATAAAATTATTATTTATTATCTAGGTACTTACTACTACAACGACCTGATGAACCCTGATGTCAGAGTTTTTGAACCTATCTGCCTTCCTTCTTTAAAATCCGAAAGTGACATCCCCACTGAGCGCGCTGACTGTGACCTTCAGGACGCGCCAGCGGCAGAAGAACTTTCGCGCGCAGCCATTCGGCTCATTTTTGCTTGCGCGCGCGATGAGTAGGCTAATATAAAAGTAGGTATCCAAAGCCGGCGCGAAGGAAATTGTACTTTATTATCGCGCGTAAAGATTTATATTTGTTGAATCGCTATGGCGGAGTGCGTCTTCTGTACCTGTACTATTATGTATTCTGTGGTACAAGCGACGATTTTGACGCGTACTGACTTTGACTGGAAATAACGGGCATCTCCAGAGAACTCAGGTAACTAAGAAGATGGTTGACACTAGAGATGCGCAAAATGTGTCATTCAGATGAAAAGAGAGATATATCTCAATTGTGTCCCCGGATATATATCACTCATTTATATCTCTCACTCATTTCACTCAGTGAAGGAGCCCTAGCTTTTTGTTTCTTATCGTCAACTGAATGTTAAGCTTTTTTGCTAAGCGAGTTCACACAGCATGTAAAAGGCCATGCAAAAAAAATTAACGGATGTTTGTTAGTTTATTATATCACTTGCGATGTGTTGAGTTTAGTTTGAATAGGTCGGATTTTAAACAATAGGACAAATGATGTTTACAGGGACTAAACAATCTTGATTTTTGACGAGTCAAGATAATGTTATTTAATGCATTTTTAGTCCGTTAAATTGGGAATATTTTGTTTAGTAGGTACCAACTTTGTTTTTAAATTCTTACTGAGAACTCATAATTATTTTTTAATAAGTTATTTAAGGCAAAATTGCCGATTGTCTAAATAAAGTGAAGTATCAATATTTTCTATCCACTAATAGTTTCGGCGCTATATGGATGTCACACGACGACTATTATTTTTTTTAATTGTGAAACATAGACCTAGTGGAACTTACATAAACTTAAAAAAAAAAACATTTTTGTCTTGCATCTCGAAATTATTCCACGGGACACTTCGTTTCCTTACAGCTACATTGTTTTTAATTTACACGGGCGTGCACACTTATTTATTTATTATCTAACGAATCACATTAACTATCTTAACTGAAATATACATTCTTTTCAAAGTTATTTTTCAGTATTCAAGGTACTATCCATTTTTAAAAAGTCTATTAACTCTTAAAACTTCTAAACTGTTTTTGCGTTAAAGTCAAAACACGTACTAACAGAAATGAAACCCTTTTTTTGCTAAAAAAATGCATCTGTTCTGTTAGGTACTCAAAGGAAAGACAATTTAAAAATTATTTCTTCTTAGATTCTTTTGTGTAAGTATTTTTTTCGAAATAAACAGAAATGTCGCCGACCGAACCCTTAGTTGAGTTTATTGTAATCTAGCGCGTGAAAGCATTGTTAAAAAGGTCATTTTTGTTTACATTATCCTGCATTGACCTGCACATCTGTTCATCTCTCTTAGACAGCTCGCTCTCCCTTACTCTAACTCATCTATCAGTCGTTCTGTGCATCAAAAATCAACCGTAGTCTAAGTGAGTTGAAGATATATTTGAAAATGAAGTGAGATAGTGAGTGATAATATAATTTGGACGGATATGTTTCTTTTTTATCTCTCTCTCATGAGTTACCCAAGTCTAGTTGACACAAATGTCATATTTGTTGGATTTAAAATTTAGAATCTTATGACGTTCTACAGATATTGCTGTTTTGATGTTCTTATCTTTGAGATTTTTGACAGTAGCAACCCTGGCTATGTAACAGCTGTAGTAGTAGGGTTGACGAACAAGTCCCAAACCAGTTATCTGAACAAAACATTCAATAATACCAACACTATGAATCGTTTCACATAAATATAATTTTTACGAACCCAAATTCCAAAATTATCCAGTACACGAAATTTTAAACGAAATTGATATATATCTATTAAGATTTTAATGCACTCACAGTGCTATATTACTCTCTTAAATGAAAATAAGAATTGATACAAGTGGTTTCAAATCGGTAGGTTACCCCATACCTACCCCAGAAAATGACCTGAAAAAATACCAACCAAATAAACCAATATACTGTCTATTTTGCATTGCTGAGTACATACAAAAATGATAGATAACAATCTCATGTAACTTATTGGTTATGCATAATTATTTTCATGTAAGTATCCTACTCTAGATAGGTACTTATACTTTTTCATTTTCCATCTAGGAACAAAAACTTCGAATTTCGGTACGTTAAATAAATGATATTACTTTCTGTTCTTCAAACAAAGCTGAAAATAACTTTGAGTGACATATATTAATCTCGTATAAAAACAAAACAAAACAAAGTTATGTTATGAATAATAAAAAAGTTATCAAAGTGTCGTTACACAACTTCCTTTTCGCAAACTCATAAGAAATCGTTGCGATTTGACACATTTCCTCTTCAGAATCGTCCAATTCCACTTACCGACCAAACTGAGGAAAATTTAATAAAAACAAATGAAATTCAGCACATCTTACCCACCTGTCAAACTCGAACGGTATTTATTTGAAATGTCAATCCAATTCTGACAGAACACCGACACCACTTTGGAAACAGATCGTGAACGAAAATTTGTTTTTTATTTTAGGAGTGTCAATTTTTGGGTGCGAGAGTACGCGAAAGGTTTTAGGGTACCCGCGACCGTAGCAGCCCTGCGGCGTGATACCGGCAACTGACGGCTCCACAGATCTCGGCGGGTCCACATTTTGCCCAAGTTTTGGCGCATGCGTACATTGAGGAACTCCAGGTGTCTAAGAGTTTGGTCCTTGAAAATTCCTGATTATGATATCGCTTACATCCGATATTTTACGGCTGAATTGCTAAGGGTGGATTAACTTTTATCACCGGAGCAGATGTAATATAATAACGTTATTTGGATAACGTTGTTGAGGTAAGCGTCACTCAACCGTAAGCGCTCGGCTGTTAAATGCGTCTCTGCAGAATTTATGACGCGCGTCAAAGTTATGGGTCCATAATTCAGATGATTTTGTTCTTCCGTAGGATACCGGGCTGGAAAAGCTTCACTAACCCTCCTCCTGATTATCTTTGAGTAGCATCTTTTGCTTTTTACCATGGAAAACGGGTACTAAGATTGAGTGAACCGCTAGACGGCTATATGAGTTATCTGACCCCCCTTACAAAATTGGTAGGTTCGTAGGTAATTTCGTTCTTACTGCTATTGTAACAAAGAATATAATGAATTGCGGGTATAAGAGTGGTTTGAATTAAGAAATAAACAGAAGAGGGCGCCACTGAACCATGAGTACCTAATGCTTGCTTATAGCATGGACGGATAATACATCTTATGTTGTGAATATACGGGTGATATTAACCTAGCATACTTGTTCACAAATGGTAATTCTATAAAGTATCCCTTAATTTCACAAGTTTTGAGCATGTTAATGTGGTGTAGTGGTCAGAGTAGTGGACTACTTGCGGAGAGGAAAATAGTGAACTGACACCATGGTTCGATACTCACCACGATTGCTTAATTTTAGTTTTTTGTTTTTTATTATAATAAGTGTTTGTGGGATGTTGGTGGGATGATTAAGGTGATATGATACGATAAGTCTGTGCGGTTAAAGAATAGGCGTGGGAAAAAGTGAACTATACATTTCATCATAGATTTTGACATCTTTTATTACCTACTGAGGACAGAAGTGCCTTACTTTGCCATAGCCATTCTTTTACCGCACATTTTTGGGGCAATAAAATAAGCAAAACAATCAAAAGATCTTGTAAAAAACAGTTTATTACCAAAATAAACAGATACGTATAGTTAAAAAGGTAAATACCTACTTACTTCATATGCCTAATAGAAATACTATGATTAACGTTATTTTATGGTTGCGTTATAAATAGTTGACCTTTTCTAACGATACTTGATAAAATGAATCTACCTCATTAAAACCTTGTTTACATCTAATAATATTATGCAGACTGCAGTGAATTAACATGTCATATGTCATAACATAACAATAACATCACTGCTAGCTAACATTACTTATGTTAAACAAGTTTAATAGATTTTGTGAGTAGGTATTTACATCAAACAATCAAAAACATAGGGGCTTGAGGAAATTCGGTAAAAGAAATATAAACCACTTTGATAAATCAAACGCCACCAGGGTGGGGTTAATATCGTAGTGATCCACCTGCTTTATCGACGATTTGCTCCAGACGACCAGGCATACCATTCACCATGTTCCAGCAGTGATCACGTCCTTTCATGAAATCCCAGGTCGATGTTACGACTGCAGCCAAATTTTCTTTATTTCTTACTTCAGTAGGGTCCCAATTAGGTCATCAGACCCCATAAATTTTCTATGGGGTTGAGATCGGGACTTTTGGATGGCCAATCTATTACATGAATGCCTTCCTGCTCCTCTAACCATTGACGAACAATGTGTGCACGATGTATAGAGCAATTATCTTGGACAAAATAAATTTCTTGAGTTGGGTAGGCGATACGCACTGATGGCAACATAACATCCCTGAGTATTTCTATATATTCACGGCTATTAAAGTGAGCACCCACCTCTATCAGCTCACCAGGTCCCATGGACGACATCCAGCCCCAATAGCCTAAAGAAATCCTCCCGCTCGTTCTACAAGGTAACATGCAAGATTCTTCATATCGTTGACCTTTCTTTCGCCATAAGATTTGTTTTCCGTCTTTGTCTGATTTAAATACCTTCTCGTCTGTGAAAATCACGACGTTATTAATCCAATCAAAATTCTGATACGTTTGTGCAAATCTAACCCTTGCTTGGCGGTGTGCAGGTGATAACTTAATCTTCCGGGCTGGTTTATATGTTTTAAATCCAGCGGCATGCAAATGATGTCTAACTGTTTGCACAGAAACTCCATGGCTTACTGCAGTGGATCGTGTAGTTGCAAATGGGTGCTCCTGATGCTGTGCAACAATAGCCCGATGCCGCTCCGATTGATCAGTAAACATTATGGGTTTTGGACCAGTACGGTTTCGCTGCACACTCCTGTTTCACCGTAACGGCGTATCCAAAGCTTTACGGTATTTCTCTGTAAAAAAGGATGGACACATAAATAATGTAATCTATCACCTTACTTATAAACTTTCCCATTTTTAAATAAACGCACAAGGTAGATCACAATAGCAAACAAAGAATATGATAATGAATGATAAATAACGGTTTTCATAATTAGAAACTACTTACCGCTATATTGAGCTCACGAGCAATCTTTTGATGGGAGTATTATCTTCATACAAAAATATAATCTTATATTTTTGATAATCGGTCAAACGCGACATGATTTAGAAGTTAAACCAATAAACAGTTAGAATAATTAGAATTTGAATAATAGGTAAGTAAATGAAAAATACAGCTCAAGTAGTCACTGTCGAAACGTAGACTGATCATTTTAGTTTATCGTTTTTAAAAGTAACTATTACACTATAGGTCCTGCATACATTGCTGGCTGGTTATCTTAACTATTCGTTAATCTGTGTCCGGAGTGAGTTTATTGTAAAGATTACCAGCAATGTATGCCGGACAGTGCACGGTATTCAGTCTGGTTTAATAGCTAAAGTAGTCTTAACGCATCAAAAACTCTGAATATACCCACATCATTGAAACATTACTTGAGACGCAAAATAAGTCGGGGAAGAACGCTATGCAAAAATTCACGACCCCATATGTCAGGTCAATTGGCCTAGCGGCCTGCTGAGCGCTCGTGACACCTGAGGACTCGAGTTCAAATCTCAGCGTAAATCAAAAAACAAGCTATTGCTTTTTTCTTTTTCATCAAGTCTGACTTGAGCATTTCTGTGTCGGAACGGATAAACAGAATCTAACTGCCAATTGAACTACTGAGAAATAAAGGCCATATTCGAATGTTTGTTTTAAATTGTTGGGGGTCAGGTAACTGCTATCAGCGTCTGTACTTTGGTATAGGTGCTCCCATAGCCAAATCACCTCGTCCAGGGCGCCAAAGACTGCTTGAAAATCATTTCAGATGTGTGTCGATGGCACGTCAGTAGCACTAGCACCATAAAAATCACAGTTTCAATAGAATGAATGTCGCTCGCTGGCATTACATTGCAAAAAATTTGCGGTCTTGGGGCCCAGTGTTTTTGTCACTACCTTTACCTAATCTCATAAGCACCCCACCCAGGCTGTGAAATTTAAGATTACTGAAAAATTACATAAAAAAGTTAACAAAAATATTTTTTTTTTAATAGTATATTCCACATTACCTTAATAAATCGGCATCACCACATGCTTGTCATATGGATATGCCCAAAATGTGCCATTAAGTATAACCTAAAAAGACTGCCAACATAAGAGTAGTGTTATTATTTATTCTTATGCTGCCAACGATATTAATGACATTCAATGTTTCTTGTCGTATTTCAAATAGTTAGCCCTAGCTCAGGCTTTACGCTTTTTTGGGCTGCTATCGGACTACAAACACCCAAAAAATTAGTCATGGTAGATCGAGCGCTTTTCTCCCATCAGGTGTTAAAATGGACATTAGGTTAAGTAAAATCAATAAATAAATAAAATAAATAAATCACATCAAAAATCACTAGATAATTACCAATGATGAAGACTGTGTTGGAACCATAATCTAAAATGTCACAATTTGAACTATCTGCAGTTATCCATATTCAAAAACAAGTAAAAGGTCGTTCACTTTTATTATTAGGTAGGTACTAGGTACAATGTCTAGAAAAAGCTCAAACGAAAAAGTTTAAGTTTTATACGAAGAAAGTTTCGATCATAAAAATGTTCGCTCAATCGTGGCACCACTTGGTAATTTTCAGTTGAAATGAAATTTAAGGGGATAAAAACTGATTCAAAAGATTGTTAAACTGTTTTCGATAAGATTTGTCGCCTCTTAACGTCTTTAGTGGATTTGATACCTGTCTTTCAGCCACACGAATGAGAACTCAAAGTGGGCAGATCGCGAGAACTGGAAACGTTCCATCTGTTTAAAAACTGGAAGATTTTTGTACTGATGTTCGTTAATAATGATCGTGAGGGACAGAATAACATACGCGCCTGAGTAGGTACCTGATAGTTATTGTCAACTTTCCCATTTAGAGGATCAACATATGGATATTTTTAATGAATGTTGGAATGTTTAATGATAATGAAGAACCAACGGGTTGACGCCTGACAGACATGCGATGTCATGTCAAAGATCTCGGTCGAAAATATCGCATAAAGGTGACGTCTTTTACCGGGAGATCAATTTCGACTGATATAAAAAACATATCATTTTAAAGCTTAGTTAAAATGCTACTTAGGCACATATTTCATTTGATTGTAAGGACCGCCGTTTTTTTATATTTATAAAAAACCAAATGGACAAAACTAAAAATGAAACGAACATGCATTTCTGTTGCATTGCCATCGAAATCATATGGAACCTTCTTAGATGACGGCATAGTATATATAAAAACTTCATGAATTATGGCAGAAGTATCAATGTTAAAAAGTAAACTTTCATTCATATCTGTCATTAAACCAAAACAAACACGAACACTGTATTTCGTTCTTTATAAATAGGTATATTTTAATGCCCTAGAACATTTTAAACTTATCTATGCAACGAATTTTATTAAATACCTAAATTGTATTCAAATAGGACTTCATTTGCACATGTTGTATACTGGATTGTACTGATTTAGAGGTAAAAACACAAGAAATCATGTTATTCGATAAGAAGCACAATAAATCACTTAAAACCTTCTAATGTAATTATTATTGACGATCCCCTGGTCTGCAGGTAACGGTAAAATATGTAATAAACAATAAATACAACAATAAATCGCACAAAATAAGTAAAATAATTATCAAAGCTCAAAGTAAACAAATCAATTGTCAAACATAATACTTGACAACCAAGGGATATTTTTTTGCATCTAAAGAGTTTTTTTTAATGAGGTTGCATGTGTAGAGTAGGTAGAAAAAGTAAAGGCTCCCGCAGACAGGACGCGTCGCCTTGTGTCGTGTCACGTCGCGTAGCGTGTATTTCTACGCAGGCGCGCAGTCCCTGCCACACAGTTACTTCAAGCAGTGCAGGTCCTCGCATTGATAGTCCCAGCGACGCAGCGCACGCCCTTAAAGCTAACGCAGACCGAAGGTAGCACGCGTGCGTGCGTGCGTGCAGAAATGGAATGGAGACGTCAGATGGCAAACGTACGCACGCAACGCAACACCTAGGCCCCAAGTCCGCTAATTTTTAGCCATTGTAATGCCAGCGACACACAACTGTCATTCTATTGCCACTGTGATTTTCTATTAAAAACTGTTAGCAGACTACGAAATGACCGAAACCATGCAATTGACAAGCCACCGACATCCAAGTGAAACGATTTTCATTTAGCAGACTTGGGGCCCTGTCATCTCTATACTATTTACTGCACAAAAGCATCCGCGCTGCGCTCCGTCTACGTTAAGGCTCCCGCATAGCAGATACGGCACGCAATGCAATTAAAATAAGAAGTCCAGAAAATGTCGCGTATATGCGCACTTCATACAGCTCCATACATTACAACCGTTGCGTGCGTCTGCGTCTACGCGACGTAGCATTCGGTCTGCTGGACCCTTAATAAAAGGGTTTCTGGCTCGGATACGTGCTCTTTTAGCGGTGCCAAACTGAGAGTTTACCATAGTGTTGCCAGCATTATCATTATGATTACCACTTCACTTATTTAAAACTTATTTTAATAAAAAACGGAGTTGATTTTTTAAAATATATCTTAGGAGTTTTGCTTAATTAATTATGTACTTTAAACCTGTATAACTCTCACTTCAGTCGAAATTCTTCGCCCGCGTTTCATACTTTTTTCCGGATGTCTCTTTTGCGAATATGTTTACTGCATTGCAGCATAAAATAAACACTTGTGCTTTGTTAACAAACTTGAAGTTTTGGACCGCCAGCTGGAAGATGTTCTTACGTTTTGTAAGTAGATAGGTAGGTACCTACCTTTGGCCTTATTTTACATGAAATTAATGAAATAGGTACATGCACTAGAAACATTACAAAAGGTCCGAGGCTTAAACCCTCGATTGGATGTCTGTCACTACATCACAAAGTAAATTCCTAATTGGAGTTTGCGACGTACCTCATGTAACATTCAAAGGGCTGACCACGGTCTGTCGTTGACGAAGGTGGTAAAAGATCATAGCCGCGTCCTCGCATCGCGGTATGGCAGTGTCCATCACGTCAGTCAGTACTACAAGTGTAATTTCCAACTCAGAGCAACGACTAGATACACAGCCTGCTAAACGCCTATTCCAAAAGTTCTAGCAACAAGCTAAAGAGCGCCATTCGGGGCAGGGTAAATGCCTGCATGCTGATTATCCAATCGTGTCATCTTATACCAGGAGTAACAAAAGGGGTATAACAACTGAACAACTTTGATCATGGAACATGGGTCGAAAATGTGAAAAAAATATTTGGACCTTCATTAGTAAATCAATCAGCCAGCTGATCGGCGATTTTGTACGTGATGCCATATTTTATTTTTCGACACATGAAAGTTGTTCAGATACATGAGTACTTTGACCTCCTTTCGGCTTGTTATACCCTTTTTGTTACTCCCTGTATAGGTAGATTAGAGTAAAATGCTTAAAATGTCTCAGTTTTCATAAATAAAATTAAGAAGCGAGTTATGTCTTCATGGCGTATCAGTTGGAATAGTTTTAGTCATCTCATATTCCGCCAACAGTTTGAAGTTAAGAATATCACAGTGAAAATAAAATGAGAGTTGAGTGTCGATGATATTGCAATGGCCCTAAATGTATCAAAACCAGAAAGTAAGTATTCGTCTTTACTGTCCAGTAGGTAATCGTTGACTCGGACAGACTATAATCCATCTAAGTCTGTGCCCAGCGACTTCGTTCACGTTGCGCTGGATTTCCCCGGGGCACGAGCAGCCTACGTCTACGTCTGCATTCGGAATCAGAATGCGGCGCGTGCCATACGTATCTGTGCCAAAAAAGACTCAGTTTCAACCGGCAGAAATAAGTTCAGATAAATTAAATACAAAGTTGGCTTTTAACTAACTTTCTATGAATAAAAAGCTATACAAACAAACAAGTTTTAAATAGTTTAGAAACTTTATTTATATTACAACATGTTATTCATATTTTGACCTGTGTAAAGACTTGACTTGGGAAAAGTCGTTCCTTACAATAGCCTCGTCGTATATCAAGTATGTGCTTACGGCTTCGTCGTTGGGAAGACTATGAGAACTTAAAATCTTCCGTTCTGGTAGCACACGACATGCATATTTTTTCTAATGTAAAAGGGCCATCTGTAATGAAAAAGTGAGTCTGTCTGTAATGAATGATTAAATAAATTAAATAAGTAATAAAAAACATAAACAAATTAACCATTAATTACTTGTTTATTTGCAATATTGAAAAAACTCGTACCGGGGTTCATCGGGTCGTTCGTTGACTCATACTACCCCACGAAAGAAGAATAAGAATAAAATTTATATTTACCAATATCAAACCACTGGTTCAACGGATGGCCGGACTCCAATCTGGCTTCAGCAATGGCTTCTCTTAGAGCAAACGTGATGACTACTGCAAGACATATAGGTGGCTCCCCAATGGCTGTGGAAATAAACAATCACGACTCTTGGGTTAATAGATCCTAAACGATCGGCTAGGCGGTAATCATACGTAACGTCCGTAGCTGCGAAATTTTGCGCTGCAACGCATACCATAACAGCCACAACAGTCCACTGCTGGACATGGGCCTCCCCCTATCATCGGAGAGTATTGCCATACTCACCACGCTTGGCAAGCGGATTAGCGAGCGCAGTGCAAAATGTTGCATAAACAGGGAATGCTGCTACCCATTCCATGGATGATGCTCCCTTATTCGCTTTTTACGACACCCAAGAGTAGAATTGGGGTGATGCTATTCTAGGCCAGCATCACACGGCATGCTAGGAAAACTCGCATTTCCACCTTATTCTCATAAAATACTAGCGCATATCGCACATACAATGCTGCATCGGCGGATGCGTCTACCAAACCGTATAACATAAACCGTATTAAAGCGGTTGCAAGTATCGGATGGGGAATGAGTACTTACCTACTCGCTTGTTTACGTCCTAAGTTTACGTCTTATTTGTCGAGATGGGTACTTAATTTTTACTTTGCCTTTAGAAAAAGTGTATGTATTTGTATGTGGTTGTGTGGTAGTGTTTTGTATTTTTATGTACTTTTAGTGAAATTAAAGGTTGGACGTATGTTATGGTAGGATATTTATTTATGTTATAGTTGGTTATAGTAAATAACGAGCGAGGATTTCGGGTGTCAAGACAAACCTTTTCGGTTTAGTGACATCTTTTAATGTACTTTGTAATTATTTAGTAAAAACAAAATAAATGGAAAAAAAAAAAAAAAAAAATTTGTATGATATTCTCACATTTGTATGACATCTCATCGCTAAAATAGCGCAGCAGCAGACGATATACGCAACGTTTGTTAAATATAAAACGGTTAATTACATTGTATCAAACATAGTTGTATCAATTTATTGGCAGCAGATTGCTAGCTCTTTTCATAATATCACAGGGATGTCAATCTTTCGACTCGAAATTACATATTTGGATTTGTAGAAACCTTCAAAATGCTGTTTGTAAACGACAACCGCTGAAAAGGAATGGAATTCTATTTCCAAACAAAAATCACAAGGCTTTTTTTAAAATATTAATTTACCTTTCGCTCCAAAGAATTCGTCGCTACTGTAGGAGTTCTTTTTGAAATAGATTCGGAAATCCTGAGGAATATCTCTTGCTTGAGGCACATAGTAATGCCAAGTTCGATCGCTTAGGAGTTCTCCAGATTTCTTGTCATATACCAAATTTTCTGAGGTCCAGTATCCTAAACCCATCACGAAAGCTCCTTCCACCTAAAATTCAAACAGAACTTGGTGAATTTTTACTAGTGACCGATAGCGAAAACTCAGAACCGGCTGGTGATAAGGAACAACTTTCCCCAAGGAACATAGGTCAAAATACGTAAAATTTTGGGCCTCCCATGGTAACTCAAATTAGCGCCGAAGAATGCGGCCGCCCTTAGTCCACTCAGGGTATTTTGTAAATGGGAAACGTAGACTTTTTGTTCTCGGCTGAATATCTTTCGAGTCGACTATGGTCAACCGCATGGTGTCGGTGATACCTACCACCTATGTTACAAAAGCATTTTCAAAGAGGGTTCACGTCAGGCTGGAGGCCGGTCGTAAAACATTGCCAAATCCTTTTGCTACAAGATTTTGTGCTCTAACAAGTTGCACCGACCCCAACTGATTTGGGGGCAGGTTGATGACGATGACTTGAAATGAAATGAACTCTTGAATAAAAAATCTTAATCTTACTTACTTGCCCAATATCAATTTCAGGACTAATACTTCTTCCAACATCTTGAAGTATATCGACTCTCCTTATTTCGAATTGTCCTGTCAATATATCAACTTCCACTTCAGATAAAGCTACTCCATATACAATGTATGTTTGTGTAGATGTATTATTAACAAAACCGTGTGCTTGTAAATCAATATCCATTTCGAAAGCTTTTTTAATTATTTCTTCCCAAGTAGGAGTGGGCAGCGATTTTCTGACAGGATCCAATCTTGCCAGTAATTGTTCACAAGCCCTTTGAATACCCACAAGCACATTCTGTGAAGTCAAACTCCCACCAGATATAAAACCATTGGGAGCAATTATTGTGTTATTGGCTTTTATTTGAATCTTTTCGAGTGGAATTTTCAAAAGGTACGCTGCAACCTGAGCAGCTTTTGTGTTGATGCCTTGCCCCATTTCAACACCGCCATGTGTGATCGCAACTGAGCCATCTCCATGATACACTGATACTGTAACATCATAATACTGGGTACCTATTGGAGACCACCTAGAAATGGACAATCGCAGACCTCTCTTCTTCCATCTATTTTCTTCGTTAAATTTGTTTACTGCGGCCCTTCTTTCGTTATATTTTGTTTTACTTTTTAAGTCCTCCACCATCGGCCTCACTTCACTGTACTTTACTTCATCCAAGTTGTCCAGTCGAACTTGTATAGGATCAAGTGACATTTCATACGAAATACGCTCCATTAGTATTTCGGCCATAGCTATGTTTTCCAATGTGCCTGTAAAGTGAGTCATCATAAAAATAATTTATTGCTTGCCAAAAATTAGTAGCAAAAATAAAATTATCGTTTGATGTTTCTGTCTTACCAGGCGACCGACACCAAGTATTTTTGGCTGTATCGGTAAGGGTGTTAAAGCAGTTATAATTCCATCTGTTGTTGGAATAGCAGTTGTAGTACACGTCAGTACCAAATAGAGCGAGAGGTTCATTCACCTTGAACCCGTTATCTGCATAAACATTGTAATTGTTGTATTGTATTACTCCATTTTTATTTACAGCAACCTAAAAAAAGGGGAAGTAGTTTTTTAAGTTTGTGACTTCAAAGTTGTCATGTAGGTTACTGTCAAATAAAACAAAATACGCATATGCCGTACAAGTACTTAGGCCTAGGTATATATAGGTAGGTAGGTACATATACCATGTGAAACAAACCTCGAATTCTGAGACACACGGAAGCCTCTTTCCCACAGCTCTCATGTTAGTTGTAAGTGACTGGATGAAGCGACAAGGGCGGTTCATTAATCTTGCTACAATACTGCAGGCTATAGCTACTTGAGATTCTCTTGATATTTTGATGCCATATGCACCACCAAGACGACGTACATGCACATCCACTCTGAAATCAGATGTTATTTCTTGCCTTATTACAAAAATCACCATCATCTTTCTGCCCTTATCTCAATTACTTAGGGTCGGCGCAACACATTTCGTTGAACACAAAATCGTGTTGCAAAAAGATTTGGCTGAATTTTACAACTGGCCGCCTACCAGACGTCAACCCTCCTTGGGAGTGCTTTTGTGGTGGATCAACCGCCACCATACAGTTGGCCCTGGATGTTTAGGTCGGGTTTATCCCTCGGTCGCCTCTTACGACCCCCACGGGAAGAGAGGGGTTGGTGCTATTCTACTCTGCCGGCTCAATACTTATTACATACCTACATATCAATAGCAAATATGTTTAACATACTTATTTATATCCATATTCAACGCTCTAGCTGTCATTTCTTGAACTCCATCCATCCATTGAGTAGCCGCATGTACTTCTAATCCCTCTTCAGTAGGTTTTGAAACACATACAAGCGTTTCCATACTAAAATGGTATTGACCGTAGATTGTGTGTTCTCCTTTTATAACTTTCTCTACATCAGCGCCCGTTTCTTTAGCAGTAGTCGATAATACTGGTGAATTTCTGGCAGGGTCTTTTTTAGCCTCTTTGATGTCAACCACTGGGGGTTTTGTTGCAGTAGTGTATGTAACTTCAACTAATTTTGCTGCTCTTTCAGCAATAGCACGTGTTTCAGCAACAATGATCCCCACGGGCTGATTGTAGTATGTTACCTCCTTTTCAGCAAGTATTTCTTCAAATACTGGGTAAAATAGAGTGCCCGATGGCGTATATGAATTTGTTCCTGGTATATCTTTTGCTGAATAAAATTTTAATACTCCGGGATAGGCCTGTAAAAAAGGACTAGATATCGGATCCATTTTAAATACGTTACGACCTATTTGTTAAAAGAAGGTTAGTTAATAATAATAATAATGAAAGATGTTATTTAAACTTACTAGTGCTCTTTCTGGATGAATAGATTGTATAGTTCCTAAGGCTTGAGTACTAAGGACGAATGCAGCAAATACCTCCCTTGGAAAGGACGGTAGATCTTCAGAATAAGGAGCCTCACCTGCACATTGTATCTGTAGAATAAAAGAAAAATTGAAATATAGGTAACATATCGTGTAGACTTTTATTAAATACCCGTGTGATACTGGGTTAATTTCTCTGGAAAGGCTCTCACCTTACTGTAAGACGTGGTGAAAACGACTGTATTATTAGGAGATTATGACCATAAAAACAAAAGACAAAAGCATAATGAGTGTATGTCTTTTAGAATTCAATCGTCCATTTGACTACACGTAAGTACATTTATGTTATGAAAGTTTTCTAAATAAACATTTTGTCTTTTAAACTTTGTTATTTCATTTATAGTTTTTTTAACATTTGATCAGTTAAGTTTAGATTTTCTAATATGTAACCGATTTTCTTACCAGTGCTTCTAATTTCGGAATAGGTTGAGTCACCGGCCACAGTGTAGGGTTTGTATCAAATACCTATCTGCCGACTGTGTGTGTGTGCGTGTGTGCGTGTGTGTGCGTGTGTGTGTGTGTGTGCGTGTGCGTGTGCGTGTGTGAGTGTGCGTGCGTATGTGTGTGTGTGTGTGTGTGCGTGTGTGTGTGTGTGTGTGTGTGTGTGTGTGTGTGTGTGTGTGTGTGTGTGTGTGTGTGTGTGTGTGTGTGTGCGTGTGTGTGTGTGTGTGTGTGTGAGTAGGTATATGTCTTTTAGAATTGAATTTCTTACCAGTGCTTCTAATTTCGGAATAGGTTGAGTCACAGGCCACAGTGTAGGGTTTGTATCAAATATCTGCCGACCGTGTGTGTGTGTGTGTGTGTGTGTGTGTGTGTGTGTGTGTGTGTGTGTGTGTGTGTGTGTGTGTGTGTGTGTATGTGTGTATGTCTTTTAAAAATTGATTTTCTTACCAGTGCTTCTAGTTTCGGAATAGGTTGAGTCACAGGCCACAGTACAGGGTTGGTATCAAATATCTGCCGACCGTCAGACTCGGGTCGAGCTTCTTTGATTCTGGTCACTCCTGAGCGGTAACGTGAAGCCACTTTCAGTGAGGGACACAGCGAAAGTAGACCCTGGTAAATGTAAAAAAAAATAGAAACGAGAAAGTACTGTTTTCGGTAAATAAAACAATAATAACAACGCGACCATGCCATTGACACTTTAAGGCTTAAAGTTTAAGCAATACATCCCGAACAGGATGAAAGATCGTATTGCTGAAAGGGCACCACACCACACACCGCCTTCGTATGCGTGGCGTGCACGTCATCACGCGCGTAGCTGTGACATTATATTATATTGTATGGGATGGTATGAGACACGGCACACCGCGGTACGGGCGTGATTACGTGCACGCACGCATACGCAGGCAGTGTGCCGCCTCTCATACAGTCCCATACATTACAACCGGTACGCGCGTGATGATGCGCACGCATACGACCTGCAAACGGAGGCGATGTGTGGCATCCTTGAACTTATCCTTGAAGCATTAGCAATGAGGTCTTTTATGATAGCACAAATGGACGTTGCGTGTGTTTCTAGCCTAAGTAAAAAAAAAAACATAGTTCTTTTTACCTTGTAAAACAAATTGATGGCCAGTTGTTTTCTGAACTCAGCCGATGGTTCTGGTGGCATTTCTACCGCGATCAACTCATTTTTCAAATTACGTATTGCTGCCTGCAAGGTTTCGTTTGTGAATAAGTTTCTCCCGACTAAGAGAGATTCAGTACCCTTGGCTCTGATGAAAGTTGGAGACAAATTGCCGTAGACAATCCTTGCCTCTTGAACGGTAGTGTTGAATCTACTCAGTTTGTAGAGAAAACCAGCGTTTACTACAGCGTGAGCGTTTTGTGATCGTGGCATTATCTGAAAAGGATAAGTATTGACTTATCTAATAATATTTGTTACTCCCGGTATATTGATACCGGGAGTAACAGAAAGGTATAGATAACAAGCCAAAAGGAGGTGAAGGTTTTCATGAAACTTAACACCTTTCGGGTTGAAATATTTAAGAAAAAGGACCTCCTATATAAAATCACCGATTAGCTGATTGATTAACTGTAGGAGATCAAATTTTAAACCTACTATCCTACTAGTATTATAAAGGCGGATGTTTGTGTGTGTGTTTGTTACGACATCACGCAAAAATGGCTGATTAGATTGAAATGAAACTTTGCAGATACTAATATTATAAAGGCGGATGTTTGTGTGTGTGTTTGTCACGACATCACGCAAAAACGGCTGATTATATTGACATGAAACTTTGCAGAAATATAAAAGGACATCTGGAATAACACATAGGATACTTTTTACCACGGAAAAATGTCTCATTCCCACGGGATCACGCATTTTCCAATATTTTTGAAATAGGTGGCGTGACTGAGCCGATTCGCGTTTTAAACGTTTTCGCCGAAAACTAACAGCGACATCTCTTGGCGAATAATGCTTTTTCCCGCGGAATAATAGGTTGCAGCGGGTGAAACCGCTGACGGGCAGCTAGTCTTTTTATGAATAAAATAAGAGGATACCTACTTGCTGGAAGATACCTAACAAAAAATCCGCGTGGGAAAATATCACCAAAAATGGTTTCTTGTTTATTGCCCAATATTAAACCATTACTTACCTTGTATGTGACTAATTGGTATTCATCGCTCAAAGGAGGAATAAGGACATTCAGTATTATCTTCGATCTCATGTTCGTCTGCAAAAATTGTTGCATCGTCACATACCTCCTTATTCCGTTTGCGTGTACTGAAAAAGTAACAATGTCACTTTAAATAGCCTATAAGTTACTAGCATAAATTATCACCCAACGCTTCAGTAATATACTTCTTTCTTTCGAGTGGGACACTGAGTCGTCCAACGACCAGATGAACCCTAGTATCAGAGATTTTCAGCTGCCTACTACAAGTAACAGGTTTCCGACATGATTGTACAAAAATACAAAATCATTTATTCAATGTTGGATACAAAAAATATCACTTATTGATAGTCATTACAAAATAATGATAAGTCATTGTAAAAAAAAGAAAATTGAATGACACAATTTTCTTTTTCTTATAACAATTTTGCGGTCCTAGTATAGACGCGGCTCGGGCGGGATAAAAAAATAAAAATAAAGGCACTGCCTCGGGGCTGGCCAGGCTAACCACACGGCATGTAAATTGTGTGACGACCGTCGTCTAAGTAATCATAGACAACCAAAACCGACGGTTTAACGTGCCCTCCGAAGTACGGAACCATCTTTCTTACAGACAATAAGGTGGTTCAGCCTGCAATGTCCTAAACCAGACTGGGAACAAATTCACCGAGAAATGAACCCGGGACCTTCTGCGTCGCAGTCAATCGCACTACCACTGCGCCACATCGATCGTCATATAGTTCTCAAGGCCATATATTCTCCCTTACACTGCTAGAAAGTGGAGCAAACATAGGCTCCTTTTTACTGTATAAATTATAATATTTATTCTTACTTACTTATAGTCAACTGTGCTCCAACAGTTTCGAGCAATAGAAATATATCTGACGGGAATTCATTATGTTGATGTTTTATCATCAAATTTCCCGCAATAGTACCCAACTGAAAAAGTAAAAATATAATAATAATCATCAAGAGATATCGTTTGTTCATCGGTAGTTACTCAGATGGCGTTTTGCGTACTATCGCTATTCTTCAATTTTCATTACTAGAAACTACACTTCCCATCAAAAAAATCGAAACACCTCGGTTTTTCTTGTTTTCGGCCGAATTAAACACCAAAAAGTATTGTTTGCATTAAAAAAATTATATGACTGTGTAGCTGGCAGGGCCCGTTTCTTGGCTATTGCGGTACCAGTCCACGTTCCTTTAACCTTCTTCTGATTGTAGAGCCACTTTCAGCCACCTTTTGTACATTTGATAGCTTTTGCCGCAGTTGAAAAGCGCTAAGGCGTCGATTTTGCAAAGAACTCATAACATTAATTCGATCATGTCGGTCAGAACTGACCCGATTTTTGACAGATTCTGAACGTCGCGTAAACAGACCAGTCTTCTGATAGCGTTTGTAAGCTTTATGAACAAAGGTGAGGCTTAAATGCAAACATTCAGCCACAAAACGATGACCAAGTCCAAAATTTGGCAATTTCACCACTTGGGCGGCTTCTACGGGCGAAATACCCATGATTCAGATAAAATCTAACTTTTTTTAGGCGATCCAAAGTCACAGTAAACAATTAAAAAAACAAAAGTTTTAAGATAAGATAAGACAATTTTTGGAAAATTTCCAAAATTTCACCGCAGGCAGGATTTGAACCTGCGACCTTCGGCATCAGTACTGCCGACGCCCTAACCAACTGGGCTACCGCGGTTCTAATCGAGCCCGCGAAATTATGGAAGTGTATCTTGTCCACTATCGCGTGGATGGGCTCCATCTACCGGGATAGTTTTGCAACTAATTCCCAGCGACTAATTCATTCTTTACAGATTGAATGTAGTCAAAGCGATGAAAACCCGCGATAAATTGAATACCAAATTTTAAAACACTTCTCGTGTTAGGTAAAAAATTGTTTACCTAACACGAGAAGTGTTTTAAAATTTGGTAAGACAAGCTCTAAATTTTAATGTCGAAAATGTTATAAATCGTTAAAAGGCGCTAACTGCAAACGTGTCTCAGTCATTCATCTCATTTACAGAACAAACAGGTGGGGTTCCAATTTTGAATTTTTTTATACACACTGAAAAGACAAAACTGCCAGCTACACAGTCATATAATTTTTTCAATGCAAACAATACTTTTTGGTGTTTAATTCGGCCGAAAACAAGAAAAACCGAGGTGTTTCGATTTTTTTGATGGGAAGTGTATTTTTTATAACCATATTTTTTAAGGACTTACATTTCTAACTGGAATATGCGCCACCAAATTGATATGCTCATAAAAGTTTTCCATGTATTCAAAATATCGCTGTTTGCTCATATGTTGGCAGATATCCAAGAAGTCTGACAACGTCACTCCAGCGCCGACGACCAGGTTTTGATCTACTAGCGAACCCTTCAATTCGGCGACGGTGCTGACATCTATCAGAATGCGAGGGTATTCGAAAATGGGGTAGACTCCTGGAACCACAATACAATAATATTATTTTAGGTATTAATTATGAAAACTTATTTATTCATAATTAGATATAAGTAAAATTTTAGGTAAAATTTTCAAAATATGTAAAGAAAATAACTGAAAATGTTTAATCAGGCCATGAAATTGAACAACTTTTCCGAGGAACAGGTCGAAATACGGACTTCCATAGAAATTGGCTCGCCATTTCGATCCATGTTTCTTAGGGAAAGTTGTTCAGTTTCATGGGCTGGTTCACCTCTTAAAATATTCGTAGTTTTTTTTATAGGTACATCGTGCATATACGAGTATTCAGCATCTTATTTACTACTACTCGTATTTATAGATGCATAGAAATGTGTGATGTGTTGTGTATCAATCACTATTTGATAATTATGTTGATAAGGTATACCTACTTAGGTATCCTTTCCACACTCACACACACATGTTTTTCCTTTTTTTAAACATGAACAATTTACATGTGAAAACTCGTACACTTTCAATATACATCGCGAGGAAAATGAAAATAAGCAAAATGAAATATGGTGAGTACCTTTTGCTGTGTTCCCAGCCACGAGCATGTACGACTCGTCTCCCAAAGTGTGCAATATTGAAAATATCTCCCCTATGTAGCGCACTTTGAACCACTTACGTCCATCTTTTAAATCAATTTGGGGCACATAGTGTGTAACATCTTCTTTCGAAATGACACACCAATCGTCTTCTTCGCATTTGTCTTTGTTGCAATTTCCGTCTTTGTTGCAGATCTTTAAGTCTTCTATGTCTGGAAGGTCTGAATCTGTAGCGAATGTTTTGAATGCCTCTAAGATTGGCCTGTAGCCGGTACATCGGCAGATATTGCTCCCAAAAGACTTTTCTATGTCGAGTTTCGTGAGAGGCTTTTTACTGTTCTTTAAACTGAAATGAATAAAACGGGAAATCGATAAGTGTTCATCTGTATAAGTAATGCCAGCGAAGTTTAGTCGCAGTTTTTTAGATGGTTTGCATAATGATATCAAAGATTTTCTGCGCGAGGTAGGAGTCTAAGGTTAACCACGCAGATGAATTTCGGCCCTGAGGCTGCCGCTGATTCATACACACATGCTGTTTGGCCCGTATGAAAGAATTTACTTGTCCACATAGGTATCTACAAAGATTTAGATAGGTAGAGAGGTACCCGCATTACTTACGTACCTACATCCTATTTCTCGAATAATACTTACTTTCCTTCTTAGTCAGTCGGTTGAAAAGACTCTAAGGACACTGTCTTAATTGCCATAATTGTTGCAGTGATTACAAATTGTCAACTTGTTGTAAAGTAAGATTGCAATATTGCCTCAGATCACAATTACGAAATTACAGTACTTAGGTAGACACATCATTGATTGATGATCATAGCGGAAGTTATACTGGGTGGTGTTACAAATCAACAAAACCGAAAGGAGGTTAAACTGAACAACATTCCCTATGGAACATGGGTCGGCTTTCTTTTTTTATTTTTTAACACGTTGTATAAGGCGCAAGCTCCATTGAATAGACGTGAGACGTAAGATGTGATCGTCGGAGTGAGACACGTGCGACATTGGGACGCTTGAAACCGATTCCATTACTAATTAATTACTAATAACTAATTAGGTAATCCTAATTCCTAATTCTAATTCCCACGGGAAAACGGTAAGCAGCGGGTGAACCCTCCAATTTAATCTAAGTAATAAAACTACCCACCGTGTGATGGTGGCTTAAAATAGCATCATTGCCCGTTTTCTGGATGCAATAGTGTCGCAAAAGCCGACTAAGGCATAGGCAGATGCATCCAGAAAACGGGCAGCAGCGTCTCTTGCACTGCGCCTATCAACCCGCCTGTCAAGCATTTTGAGCATGGCAATTCCCCTAACAATGAGAGTCTATGTCCAGCAGAGGACTGTCGAGTGGAATAGGTACTTGCCTGTACATAGCCATGATCCATCCAGGAGTACAGTATCCACACTGGGTCCCATGGTGCTCACCCAGAGTCGTCTGCAAAGGGTCGTAGCCATCTAGCTTACCGACAAAGGGATAGGCAGATTTATCCAGAAAACGGGTAGCAGCGTTTTGTAAATGCAGCATCTCATATCAGCAGCTCTGCTAAGCATTTTGAGCATGCCAATTCCCCTAACAGGGAGAAGCTATGTCCAGCAGAGGACTGTCGAGTGGAGTACTTGCCTGTACATAGCCATGATCCAGCCAGGAGTGCAGTATCCACATTGAGACCCATGGTGCTCGGCCAGGGTCCTCTGCAAAGGGTCGTAGCCGTCCAGCTTGTTGCCAACTTTTTCCACCGTGGTTATCTCCCAGTCTTGACAAGAGGTCACTGACACCAAGCACTATAAAAAACGGTTAAATAGTAGGTAAGAATTTACCGAACTCTATTTTTGAATTTTCATATGCGAGAGCCTGATGATATGCTTATATACTGTCTACTAAACAAATCTATTCACACATCATGCCCCAATCAGTTTAACGAATTCGAATAGTAGAAAAGATAGGAACTAGTTTTTAAAGCAGTCGTTCCGGACTTCCGTATGCGGAATCAAATTACCTATACATACCTACCATCTCAAAAATTGACCTCCTGCACCGAAAAAGTTAACTGCGATTTTGTTTGTTTTTGCCTGCAGCGTAATTTCTAATCATGGAACCCGACACCTGACAAACTACTTTTGCTTTTGCTCGAGTTTTAGTTGTTTTATTTTTTGGTGTCGGTCGATATTTTTACTTCGGTGGCATTAGGGTCGAAAACAAAATTTGTACTTATATCCAAATGAATAATAGGCACGGCAGGCTAGGGAATTTGCCACTTTCTCTACGGAGCACATAAAATTTTGAGTGTATATGTATAAAGCAAGCCATAGAGTACGCCAAAAAAGTTAGAACGGTTGGCAGTAGTAAGCACACAGCATCTCTGTCTATAAGTAGCAAAACGCCAAAACTAATGAACCTCTATATAACTTCTTATACATTTGACGTCGGTATCTATGGTGCAACTGCTTACGTTTTGACAGTACAGCGCAGGGTGATATCTACGCGCACTCTATGGCTTGCTTATTATCTGGGGGCACGGGAGTGCCCCCGCCAAGTCGTGCGCAAAACAAACACTGCCGTACCGTCCTTTACAGGAACCATTTCGAAGCATTTTCAGGCCCCTATTTAAGAGCCTTTGGATAAGTAAGACCAACGCAGAAATTTTTATCATCTAGTAAGCTATAATCACATACTTGAAATCCAAAATTTCAAGTCTGTAGGTCATTTAGCAAAGTTTCGCATTTAAGACAGACACTCACACGCTCACTCACTCACTCATGATGAAACATGAAACTCAGAGAGCAGAAATTTGGTACAGGGTTAGGGTTTAATGGCCTTATAAAGGGAAAACTCACGGAAAACTATAAAAACTAGGCTAATTGAAGGTTTGCGGTATCTGATGTTAGACCACCAGGCACACGACTAGAAGCCCGGCTAAACCATAGGAGATAGAAATATGACTTCAAAGCAAAAGTTGTTTAGCTTGATAGGACGCTTCTACAAAAATAAGTGAAATCCCACCAAAAACATTATGTAAAAAACTAGCCAAGTCTCGATGGAGACTCTTCTGTTTTTCTCTAAAAAGTATTGAAATGTAGACAAAGCCATGCCAAGTTTAAGGTTCCTTGATGCTGTTTCTTTATTATTATAGTTAAAGTTATACTACTGGCCGTTGACTTGTATCCACAAACATATAAAAAAAAATTAACGGCTAGTCATATAACTTTAACTATAATAATAAAGAAATAGCATTAAGGAACCTTAGACTTGGCATGGCTTTGTCTAGATTTCAATTAATTTTTAGAGATAAACAGGAGAGTCTCCATCGAGACTTGGCTAGTTTTTACAGAATGTTTTTGGTGGGATACTCTAAACTTACTGCGTTGACGGCGGTAGGGACGCCTCCCGCGCTCTTGACGGCGCTGACGATGCAGGCGCCGCACCCCCCCTCCCGACAGTTGTACTTGGTGCCACGGAGCTCCGCATACTCGCGGATGTAGTCCAGAAGGGTCACATCGGAACTGATCTCGCAGCCAACTGGAATGACGACATGAAGTACGTTTGTAAAGATGATAGGTAATGTAAACAAAGTAAAAAGTTAAAATACTTTCTACTACTCGTAGATGTTGCTAGATTGTGGCTTTGAGACGAGCATCAAGAGCTAGCAAGTAGCTCAGTTGGCAGAACAGTCGGACGGTACCCCACAATTCCGGGTTCGTTCCGGCAGACGATAATTAATTTTTCAACTCTTCTCATTTTCATTAGTGTAAACGAAGATTATGAATAGAAGAGAAAGACTTATTGCCGACCCCAAATAAATTGGCATAAGGACAGGTAGATGATGGAACTCTGTACGCCTCATACCTACAAGACGCATTATTGTGGGCCCCTGTGGGCCCTCTTTATGAGAGGTCTAATAATACATTACATTAGGTACCTACGTGACACATCACCAGCACAATAACCACAAATAACCCAGTACAAACGGTTATAATAATGGAACAAAAACCGTAGCAAATTACCATTTTAATCGCCTAATCTTAATCTTAGATTGCGCGAATAAAAATACTAAGTAACTAGGTAGGTACTTAACCTTATAATAAAACGACTTTGTATTTAGATATGCCCATGCTTGCGACTTGCGTCTCCGCGCTTGCGTAAACTTGCACTGCGTGGTAACGCGCAAGCGTAACGCCGCCAGTAGGCCATAAATAATAAATATTAGAACCGATGAACCCGTAGATAGACCTTGACAGCTTGTCACTATAGTGACACAGAACTTTTGTCAGAGATCAATGATCATTCATCATCATCAGAGAAGTAGCGTTAGAAGCGACTTTATTCTTGCAGCCGGTAACGCTCTGCCTAATCCGCACTCCGCAAAAGACAAAAGCGTGATATGTGTATGCAAAAAATTAAATTAACTTAAGCATTGTTTTTGTGACCAACAGTATCTGTATCTGATGAACGGTAATACTTTAGACTTATTTTCACAGAACATGTAGGGTCAGGTAGGCTACAGTGACTCGGATTTCTTCAATCTATAAAATTGTGTAGAAAACTTTGAAGTATCAAACTGAAATTCATATCTAGGATGCATTGATTATTACTCTTTCGTTTCGCATTATCATTTTTTGCAATAACACGACACTTAGGTCACCAGACATTTTTTTCTAGAAAAAAAAATGTGAGTCACTGTGTACTAGTACCTGTCTACACTGACTCGACTCCTGTGGTACACAGTGACTCTAACAGTTTATATAGACTTGGCAACCGTTCGTGCAAGTATAATATTTATTGAAACTATGCATTTTAATCAATTATATTTGTCAAAGTATTCTTTTCATATCATTCCTATTGCCATTAGAAATATTTTACAATTGTCTGTCAATGTTTCTAAAAATAGAGAGATGAGCCAGTACTAAATGTTGGAGTCACTGTGTACCTCTTAAATTTGAGCCAGTGTAGACGCCGACGCTATTTTGAAATAATTAGCCTACAAATAATACCAGACTACTCTAAGAGCTAGCAAATCTAGCTTATTACTTAGTATATGAACACCACTTTCGATCATAATAATTACATTTCCCTAAAACTTTCAATCTTAACCGATAAAAATACATGAAGGGTACCTTTAAAAGCATTTTTAGAGGTGCAAAACCAATCGCACATTTTTTTCAAATTCAAACCGCACTGGAGTGGACGGATGATTGGTTTGTATGTGTTTGGGTGTTAAAAGCTACCATTGTGTTAAGAATACATATAGATATAGCTGTCCTATTACGAAATATAAGCGTGAGTCAATGTACCCGCCTGAGTCACCGATCCCTACCTGACCCTACCTATTACAAAGATATGTGACCTATTATTATTGCCACTATGACAAGAAACACTAAAAAGTCAACTAAAAAGTTAAATAACTAAAAAATTAAGGGAAGTTCCCATACAAGAAACGAATAACCATACAAGAAACGTAATTTTTATACAATTATTATACAAAATGGTACGGTGCCCTTCATGCAATCCAACTCACACATAGCTGATTTTTGCTGCTGAGGATTAATGGAACGGCATGGATTAAAAATAATGATTATAAATACCTGAGTGATCTTCACCGTTGATCTTGAAAGTGATTCTGTCCATGTCTGCCTGCAATGGCAGCGACTAAACAACTGGCTAAGAACATAATTATAATTAAGAAAGCTAACATATTGGTAAGGTAGAGATAGCGATAATCGTGTAGCTTTTTTCTCTGTGGCTACGTATGTCTACATGACTGTATAATAAAATAATCTACACCAATTTACATCTTACTACTTACACAAATCCACAGTTCTACACAAATATTATAAAGAGGAAATATTTGTTTGATTGTTTTTTGTATGTATGCAAACCGAAACTACTTACTAAACCGATTTCAAATTTTCACCATTAGTAACCATTCTTCAGTACCATAGCAACCATAGGCTACTTTTTACCACGGGAAAATAATAATATCTTATTGTCACTGGACGACTATTAGCAGCGGGAAAACCGAAAAGATACTGCGTTTTTGCTTAGATATCGAGGATGTGAAGTACCCAGGGTGGATAACCAGAAGTCTTAACTGAAAGAGATATGAGTGAGTAAAGCTTCATAGTTTATGGAAACGGTTTCGAGCGTCTCATGTGTGAGAGATAGGGCCCTTCAATTCGAGCCACACTTACAGGCCGCTCACGCTCAGCTTATGACTGTGTGTTGACCGTTAGGATCTGGTTCTGAATTTGAAAGTATGTAGCCTAAAATTTTATATCATTGCGGTCCCCAGTCTTTTTTTTTTGTAAGTACGTTTTAGAACAAGTTTGAAACTTGTTTAAATATGCACTCGAGAGCAATGAATTAGGGTCACAACTAAAAATCCAAATGTCTTTTGGAAACTAAGAATGATGTGTGATCAAACCGTGTACTTCAATTTTAGTGGTTTTGGTCATATCTTTAAATGCAAAGCCCACCGAGTGCTTTGGGCTGTCTGCAGGTATTTGTGGTATCAAATTACATTCAACATGTTGTTGTCTTCCTGTCAATGCACTTAGCTTATCTTATCTTGCCTTATCTTATCTTTACAAAGAAATTTCAATAGCATTAAATTCACCATTAAACACAATTAATTTTAATAAGCAAGAATGCTTCCTAGATATTGGAATTTTTCAATTTACCCTAATTCGTTACTCTGGCGTCTAGATTAAAATATATTGCTTAACGGATGTAAACCTATCATGAGCTAAGTTAAAAATAACTTGAAAGTGTAATTAATTAAGTATCTAATCTAAGTAGGAGTTGTGGAAGTGTGACTGAAAGATTTGGAGTAGGTACGAGTTTTCGGATTGGTTCCCGGTGTTCACTTTCCAAACTTCTCAGTCTGGTTGGGTTCTGTTTGAATTAAAAACTTTGAAGCGAAGGATTGTAGGGTATTTCAGGTTCCCACTTGACAGAAGAAGTTAATGCCTACTGACAGCCGTAGGCGGTTTAAAAACTCTGACACCTGTCTACAGTTTATCGGGTCTTTCGTCGGTTCGGTATTCCACAAGACCGAAGCAGTAGCTATTGCTACGCCTCGTAGTCTTCGAAGTGTATCCCGTTTCGTAGCAGAATACTACGTGTAATGTTAGGTATTTGGTATACATTACTGATTATCTTGAGTACCAACCCCCGTCAAAAGATTTAATTTAAATTACTTATACTGAGTGAGGGGTATCCTATTTGTATGTAGGTATGCTCAATAAACCGAGCAGAAATGTATTAAGAAACAAAAACCCGACTGCGGTAATTTTAAAGTTATAAGTATTTTGCGTAAAATATCCGCCATTTTGAATTTATAACAAAATTATTTTTATTTTACAAAAGCTGCATTAAAACTGCAGTGCAGTTTTTGCATAGGTAGGGTGAAAGGAAAAGTAATTCTAGTCTTTTAACGTCACTGTTTTGTCCGTGTATGTGATGTGATGCTGATGTGATGATAGTGAATGACGCCCATACCATACCAGCAATGTTTTCCAAATCGGACCCTGAGGACGACAAAGTAGTGAAATAACCACTGTAATTTGACTGTAATAATAATACGGTTCTAGCAGCAGCGGAGGCGAGCAAGAAATTTCGCGAACGATAATCGCGGAGTGAATGAATTTGAACGCCGTGCAAAGTGTCTGACACAACAGGTGGTAAAACGCGAGGTGAGGCGCGAATCGTCTCTTTAGCAAAGGTATCAAATTTAAGCATTCTGCTTACAACCTACCTTACTACACACGTACATACTAATTAGAATGCATAATCTCACGTAAATTCATTTAGCCGCGAAACGTATTTTTGAAGCAATAGAATGTTTAGTTTCGCATGAGCCCCTACATAGTCTGCAACCTCTAACTAGGTAGGTAGGCTCCAGTAAGTATCAAGCGTTCTCAACGAGGCGTATTTTTGTAATAATTTCACAAGCGAAAGTTGGTAACGAATTGTATTGGTATTACACCTCACAGTTATCCTATCCTACTTCCTACTAATAATATTATAAAGGCGGATGTTTGTGTGTGTGTTTGTTACGACATCATGCTAAAACGGCTGATTAGATTAACATGAAATTTTGCACAAATATAGAAGAGTATCTAGAATAACACATAGGCTACTTTTTACCACGGGAAAATGTCTTATTCCTATGGGATCACGCATATTCCAATATTTTTGCAAAGTTGGCGTGACTGAGCCGATTCGCGTTTTAAATGTTTTCGCCGAAAACTAACAGCGACATATCTTGGCGAGTACCTAATGCTTTTTTTCCCGCGGAATAATAGGTTGCAGTGGGTGAAACCGCTGACGGGCAGCTAGTTTTCTATAAAGTATGTTTGTGAATGGATTTGAACTAAGTGAAACGTGTGATACCTACGAGCAGCGGATAGAGTTAAGCCCTATGCAAACCTGACCGGAACCGCCAAGGTACGAGGGGTACGCGGTATTCTGATTGGTACAAATTATCAGGCGATTCAATTCCGCGTACCTACTCACGTACCGTACCGCGCCGGTTTCGCAGGGATTTGTATAGGGCTTTAGACGAGACGACCCGTGGCAGAATGTCGCATGTGAAAGCTCCAGTAGCAAAATAAATTAAAATGTTCATGTTCGCCAGTCTGCTGCGATGAGTTCTCACATTTCAACCACACCCCTCCTCGTTTTTGACTTTCTTCTATACGAATCAATTCATGCGAAGGTAGGTAAGTATAAAAGTGCCTAATAAGTGCCCTCGTGCCTCACCATGAATATTTTGTTCGATAGCAACCCGTGTATACCTACCTAACGGTTGGTTAGATTAGGTCGCCTCCTGGCGCATACGAAATTGGATTTGTATTCTACTGATTCAAAGCTACACCCCCTGAACTACTACCTTTTGGAGTAGGTATGCGGCCAGTGTTTGCAAGGTCCTGTTTTTTACGACAACTCACTTGTTCAGTGATCTTGGATAGCTTCAAATCCTTGTCGCAGGAGTTTTTTCTTTCAAAGATAAATGGCTAGTTTTTAATTTCCATGCTCTCTCCAGTCCATCTCCAATCCAGGGCGGAAGACCCGCGTTGCTCAAAGCACGCTCCAACAGGCTCCTACGCTAGTTTTGTTGTAATAAATTATCACTAAATTTAATATAAATAACCTCTTTTCCAACAATTTTCAAACATGGCGCGCTTTCATACCCTACAGATTACTTAATATTTAGCCGATTACCGTGCACACTAGCGCCGCTGTGATGCTAAGACGAGAACTATAATAGCGTGCTTGAACAACACGATTGATCGTGTAGGGTATCTTGTTTGGCTGAATGCAGCATTATGTCGTATGCCTCAAAAAATAACTTAAATGTTGCCACTCCTCTCAAATTTGTCGAATTTTGATAGTAATCGTACGTAATAGATACCTAATGCTACTGTACTTCCTTCTGAAATCAAAGTTATTTTTATAAAATTATCTTCAAGAAAGTGTGAAATTTTTGCTGAATTAACTGTCACATTGTGGCATTACGAAACATACATTGTTTGATATTTTATGTCAATGGGAAAGTTTTAATTAGTTCAACTAGCTTCTAGTAGATGGCGCTGATGGTGAATCATGGAAATGCTCAGAAGCGATTTCCCTTAATTAGGGGTAATATTTTATTATTAAACAGCATGTTTTATTTTAGTATTTTGTAGAAATTATATAATTTAAGAAAAACAAACCATAATTTTGCAAAACCGCTTATTTACGATAGGTACCTCAAATCGAGGAAATACGCCAAATCTACACTTTATAAGGACTTGCAGTTTAGAAAGCGGCAACACATGTTTCGTATAATCTGTGATGTCATGGTGGTTGAATTTGACATTTGACAGCTGATCCCTTTATTTTAACAGCGCCGATTCTTTGGCGGGAATTTGAATCAAGAGGGTGAAAATTTTTCAAAGAAAATTTTAAAATTGCTTTTTGCAGAATAAATTGATAATTTCTTAGTAAATTTAATTACTAGTAACTTATATTCTAATAGTGCAACAAAAAAGCAACACAGCTTTGCTGCCCAGCCATGGGTCGCAAAGGCAAACGTAAAAGGAAACGATGGCGGAGAGGTAAGCGAAGGAGAGGACCCGCTATGAGCGATGATGCGGGCGACGACGATGTAGACAAATACAAGCCATACAAAACTGAAAACTACATTCGTCAGTATCCGGAGGATGGCGGTGAGTTCGAATATATAGTAATTTACGAGAGCGCGGACGACAAGACGCCGATAGGTGAGAGAGACTTGATGGGCTTGGGAAGCGCATTGAAGCTTAGTAACAAAGGTATCAAGCAATTGAAAAGAATCAATCGTTACAAAATAGCGGTTATATTTGAGCGACCAGGGTTAGCAAATGCAGCTCTTAATAATCTCAAGTCTCAAAAAGAGCTAAAGTTGAGGGCGACTATTCCAGCAAGATTAACGGAAGTGACAGGGGTAATAACAAACGTTCCAACATACATGAGCAACAAAAAAATATATGATGGAATTTCTAGTTGCAGAAATGTTGTATCTGTACGCCGATTCATGCGACGTTCCAAAGACGACGAAGGTAACTCCTGCTTGGTACCAACACAAGCGGTATCGATAACTTTCGCTAGTGCAGTGCTTCCTGATTATGTGGATATTAACAGCTGGTATTTCGAAGTAAGGCCATACACGCCTCCTGTGAGCCAATGCCTGCGGTGCCTGCGCTTTGGGCACATTGGTAAATTCTGTAAAAACGCCCAGAGGTGCTCAATCTGCGGTGATTCTCACAATTATAAAGATTGCGTAAAACGGCCAGAAGAAGCAGTCTGTGTTCACTGCAAAGGTAAACATGTTGCAATTGCCAAATCATGCCCAGTGAAAATTCAAAAAGCAGAGGAGATAAAAGTTCAGATGCGCAGGGCCTCGTATTCTGAAGTTTTTAATAACAAAAACTTCCCCACTAAAAAGTAAAGTAGACCCAGTTCAACAATTGTTTAAATCGGAACAATTCATGAATCTTCTGATTTCTTCAATTATAAAAATTATTTCCGCTAGTAAAGATGCTGAAAATCCCATCCCAATCTCTACTCAAAGTATAAAAAGCGCTTTACTTGATTCATTCAGTATCAATAAAACCACAGACCATAAAACTAAGTAAATTCTAATTTATGGATCAGTTAAATATTGTTCAATGGAATGCTCAAAGTTTGTCTAGTAATTTACATGCTTTTACTTATTTTTATATAATAATAATATTCATGTAGCACTTATTTCAGAAACCTGGTTAAAACCAGGGAAAAAAATTAAAATTAAAGGTTTTAACATCGAAAGATTAGATATAGGTACTAAACACAATGGTGTTGCTATATTAATACAAAATAATTTGCGTTACAATTTGTTAAACACACATTCTGATAACTCATTACAAAATTTGGCAGTTCAGTTACATTTCAACAATGAAATTATTACAATAATTAGTTTCTATAGTCCCACGTTGGCTTCTCCTTCCAACTTTACTTATTCCCGTCTTGATAGTTTGATTAAATCTGTACCGGGGCCTCTTATTATGGCTGGGGATTTCAATGCACACAGTACTTCGTGGGGTTGCACGTCAACTGATGCACGTGGTATAATTTTGCAAGATGTGATTGATGATAATAATTTATGCCTCCTTAATGACGGCCAAGCAACTACTGTGGGTTCACATGTGTGGAAACCAAATGCATTGGATCTTACTCTCGTTTCTTCCTCATTATCATTACGTTGTAGCTGGTCAGTTCATGATGATCCAATGGGGAGTTATCATCTTCCCACTGTTACTAGTATCCTTGGTTCTGTAAATAGAATTAACAATTCCAATTTAAATCAAGGAAATTACATCCGTCCAAATTTTTCAAATGTCGATTGGAAAAATATCAAGAAATAGTTAGTGACAAATTAACTACTTTTAACTTTGACTTTGAACGACCCCAGGAATCCTATTCTAATCTCTGCTCTTTACTACTAAATTGTGCATTTGAGGCTAATCCCACAACCAGAAATAATTCAGTGCAGTCAAATTTAACACGTAGGAAAAGACCATGTTTGCCTTGGTGGAATAATGCCTGCACTTTAGCAGTAAATAATTCTAAAGCTGCTTACATTCAATTTAAAATGACCCAACATTAGAAAATTATATCTATTTTAAAAACAACAAGCTATTAAAAACTTACCATTAAAAGGAAAGAGAAGCTTCATGGATGGCTTTGTGTGAAACATTTAACCGGCAAACACCTCTGTCTGTAATATGGAAAACAATGCGCATGTTTAATAAATCTTTTCTGAATGTAATGTGATACGGTCTTCTAACACAGATTGGATACCAGCATTTTTAAATAAGTACACAACCGTTTCTCCAAATATTGTCACTACTACTGTTAACTCTCCAGTCACTGGTGGTAATGATTATTTAATTACACCTTTTACTTTAAATGAATTTATTAGTGCACTTAGCTCTAGAAGAGATGCTGTTTTGGTTTAGATCATATTCCATATAAGTTATTAAAAATCTTTCATTGTCAAGTAAAAATGATTTTGGACATATTTAACTTTCTTTGGTCTAATGACATAATTCCCACTGAATGGAAGGTTGATTGTTTAATTCCAGTTTTGAAACCTGGTAAAGATGCGGATAATTGTAATTCTTATCGACCTATAGCATTAACATCCTGTATAGGTAAAGTTTTTGAACAAATACTAAAACAAAGACTGGAATTTTTTATTGAATCTAATAAGTTATTACCTCCAAATCAGTTTGGTTTTAGACGTGGTCATTCTGCAATCGAAAGTTTGAATAATCTCTTTCTTGACATTCATCATTCCTTCTCATTTAATAAATTTGTTGTTTGTGTCTTCTTTGATATTGTTGGAGCCTTCAATAATGTTAATCACCATGTGCTTGCTACGGAGTTACAGTTGTTAGGTTTACCTGGAAAATTAATTAGTTGGATATTCAACTTTTTAAATGGTAGGCAAGTATATGTCAAGTTTAAAAATAATTTATATGGACCACAATCGTCATATTTAGGTGTTTGTCAAGGTGGAATTTTAAGTCCTTTGCTGTTCATCTTGTATATTAATAAATTAAATAGTATACTGGGTACCGAGGTAAGAAATTTACAATTTGCTGATGATTTAGCTATATATTGTATTGGGTCTAACATGCAAGCAACAGAAATCAAATTAAATTTAGCATTAGAAAGATTAAAAACATACTTTGATTATTTACATTTAAGTGTTAGTCTAGAGAAAACTAAAGTTGTGATCTTTAGTAGATCTAGACTTTTAATATCTCATATATATTATGATGGTAGCTTATTGCCAGTAGAAGATGAAGCAAAATTTCTTGGAGTAATTTTTACTAGAAATTTATCATGGAATAAGCATGTAAGTTATGTGTCAGATAGAGCTTCTAGAGCTTTTAATATTCTTAAATCCTCGCTAGAACATCATGGGGGCTGATCCTAAAGTTTTACTTATGTTATATAAGTCTGTGGTACGTTCCCACTTTGAATATAGTTTTCTTTGTTATGCTTCCAATCCTATTTTGGTTAAAAGTTAGAAACTTTACAGAATAAAAATTTACGTTTAATAACAGGTGCAATGAAAACAACACCTATTGTTTCTATGCAAGTTGAATGCAATATACCTCCATTGATGTTAAGATTTAAATATCTCAAATTTAGATTTCTACTGAAATTATTTTCTTTTACTCACCATTCCTTATTAGAGAAAATCGCTGAAAATCAAACTTTGGCCTCTGCATCTACTTCAATTAAATTCCCCTTTATTCTGCTTGATTATTCTGAAATAAAAGTTTATAATGAAAGGCATAACATTCACAAATCTGACAAGTTGGCATGTTACGAAGGAGCTTTTGAAAGCAAATTTTGCAATATGAATATAGTTATAGATAACTCCATTAGAACTAAAGAAGAGCTATATGAGAAACTATCATTATGGCCACAATACCAGCATATTTACACTGATGGCTCAAAACTGATACTGGTGTCTCTCTTGCATACTATCACAGTGCCTTGAAGACAGGAAATGGATATAAACTACCAAAACCTGCAGTATATTTACGGCAGAAGCTGCAGCAATTCAAGCCGCTTTAGAATATATAAACAATTTAAATCACTCTTTCCCTAAATGGCTTATTATTAGTGACAGTATGTCAGTTTTATCAGCTTTAAAGAATAACATTCTGAGTACAAATTATATTATTTATAAAATTAAACAGCTGTGGCAAACACTATACAACGCCAATGTTTCAATTGAATTTTATGGTCTCCAGCACATAAAGGTGTGTCAGGTAATGAAACAGCTGACTACCTTGCCAGAACAATAAACAATAGCTTAATTGGACAATCCAGAAGAATGTCACTTCCATGGAGAGATTTAATCCCATTGATTCAAGAGGAAATTAGACAAAGCTGGATAAATCAACATCAAATTATAATACAAGAAAAAGGTGCATGGTATGCTGCAATCAATAAGAATCTGGGAGAGAAACCCTGGTTCGCTAAGAATAATACCTTTATAAAAGAAGATTCTTCACACAAATATGCAGGTTACGATTTGGTCATTGTAAATTTAAAGCCCATCTACACCGCATGAAAATTATTAACTCACCTTTATGTACAGATTGCTCTCTAAATGAAAATCAAACGCTGGAACATATATTTTTCAACTGTCCTGCTTTAAATATTAACCGAATTTTATTAATTGACAAGCTGCAAGATATTTACAAAGACAGTATCCCGCCTTCGCTTCAAGAACTTCTATCGAACCCTGCCACTTTTAATCCAATATTTGACTTTATTATCTCCACGGTTGGAGAGCTTTGACATGGATTTAACCCGGACATGGAATTTTATGAACCTGAAAATTACACAAGAATATATAGAAGAAATGGCATTTTTGCCTTGTTTTTATTGGAAATAAGAAATGAACTATAGAAGAATTGGCATTTAATGCCTTATTTTTGAAAAGATAACAGAAAGAACTAATAAAAGACTAGGCTGTATGGCTAGTACCATTGCCTATCCTGATGGATGAATTTTAAAACAACAATTAACAGCGCCATCTAGTTTGGACTCGTAAAGCATTCAGTCCGAAAAATTCCCATTCTCAATACGTTTATACGAGGACGAGACTTTTGAGTAACCACCTGAATTTTTAACGAGACTTTGAATTTAATTTAGTTCATAAATCATATAATAAACTAACACTCACTCGGTAGGTATGTATTGGTATATTTTCGTTTAATTTGATTGTTACGATACGAAGGTTCTGGCAGCACTTTATTTAACTGTCAATGTCAAAACTTCATAGGTTTTTTTTTTTGGCGGGAATTTGAATCAAGAGGGTGAAAATTTTTCAAAGAAAATTTTAAAATTGCTTTTTGCTGAATAAATTGATAATTTCTTAGTAAATTTCATTACTAGTAACTTATATTCTAATAGTGCAATAAAAAAGCAACACAGCTTTGCTGCCCAGCCATGGGTCGCAAAGGCAAACGTAAAAAGGGAAACGATGGCGGAGAGGTAAGCGAAGGAGAGGACCCCGCTATGAGCGATGATGCGGGCGACGACGATGTAGACAAATACAAGCCATACAAAACTGAAAACTACATCCGTCAGTATCCGGAGGATGGC
Organism: Phthorimaea operculella; assembly: GCA_024500475.1. Taxonomy (NCBI): domain Eukaryota; kingdom Metazoa; phylum Arthropoda; class Insecta; order Lepidoptera; family Gelechiidae; genus Phthorimaea; species Phthorimaea operculella. The sequence goes on along the minus strand of JANFCV010000025.1, from coordinate 1,903,685 downwards.
GGTGAGTTCGAATATATAGTAATTTACGAGAGCGCGGACGACAAGACGCCGATAGGTGAGAGGGACTTGATGGGCTTGGGAAGCGCATTGAAGCTTAGTAACAAAGGTATCAAGCAATTGAAAAGAATCAATCGTTACAAAATAGCGGTTATATTTGAGCGACCAGGGTTAGCAAATGCAGCTCTTAATAATGTCAAGTCTCAAAGAGAGCTAAAGTTGAGGGCGACTATTCCAGCAAGATTAACGGAAGTGACAGGGTAATAACAAACGTTCCAACATACATGAGCAACAAAAATATATGATGGAATTTCTAGTTGCAGAAATGTTGTATCTGTACGCCGATTCATGCGACGTTCCAAAGACGACGAAGGTAACTCCTGCTTGGTACCAACACAAGCGGTATCGATAACTTTCGCTAGTGCAGTACTTCCTGATTATGTGGATATTAACAGCTGGTATTTCGAAGTAAGGCCATACACGCCTCCTGTGAGCCAATGCCTGCGATGCCTGCGCTTTGGGCACATTGGTAAATTCTGTAAAAACGCCCAGAGGTGCTCAATCTGCGGTGATTCCCACAATTATAAAGATTGCGTAAAACGGCCAGAAGAAGCAGTCTGTGTTCACTGCAAAGGAAAACATGTTGCAATTGCCAAATCATGCCCAGTGAAAATTCAAAAAGCAGAGGAGATAAAAGTTCAGATGCGCAGGGCCTCGTATTCTGAAGTTTTTAATAACAAAACTTCCCCACTAAAAGTAAAGTAGACCCAGTTCAACAATTGTTTAAATCGGAACAATTCATGAATCTTCTGATTTCTTCAATTATAAAAATTATTTCCGCTAGTAAAGATGCTGAAAATCCCATCCCAATCTCTAGTCAAAGTATAAAAGCGCTTTACTTGATTCATTCAGTATCAATAAAACCACAGACCATAAAACTAAGTAAATTCTAATTTATGGATCAGTTAAATATTGTTCAATGGAATGCTCAAAGTTTGTCTAGTAATTTACATGCTTTTACTTATTTTTTATATAATAATAATATTCATGTAGCACTTATTTCTGAAACCTGGTTCAAACCAGGGAAAAATTAAAATTAAAGGTTTTAACATCGAAAGATTAGATATAGGTACTAAACACAATGGTGTTGCTATATTAATACAAAATAATTTGCGTTACAATTTGTTAAACACACATTCTGATAACTCATTACAAAATTTGGCAGTTCAGTTACATTTCAACAATGAAATTATTACAATAATTAGTTTCTATAGTCCCACGTTGGCTTCTCCTTCCAACTTTACTTATTCCCGTCTTGATAGTTTGATTAAATCTGTACCGGGGCCTCTTATTATGGCTGGGGATTTCAATGCACACAGTACTTCGTGGGGTTGCACGTCAACTGATGCACGTGGTATAATTTTGCAAGATGTGATTGATGATAATAATTTATGCCTCCTTAATGACGGCCAAGCAACTACTGTGGGTTCACATGTGTGGAAACCAAATGCATTGGATCTTACTCTCGTTTCTTCCTCATTATCATTACGTTGTAGCTGGTCAGTTCATGATGATCCAATGGGGAGTTATCATCTTCCCACTGTTACTAGTATCCTTGGTTCTGTAAATAGAATTAACAATTCCAATTTAAATCAAGGAAATTACATCCGTCCAAATTTTTCAAATGTCGATTGGAAAAATATAAAGAAATAGTTAGTGACAAATTAACTACTTTTAACTTTGACTTTGAACGACCCCAGGAATCCTATTCTAATCTCTGCTCTTTACTACTAAATTGTGCATTTGAGGCTAATCCCACAACCAGAAATAATTCAGTGCAGTCAAATTTAACACGTAGGAAAAGACCATGTTTGCCTTGGTGGAATAATGCCTGCACTTTAGCAGTAAATAATTCTAAAGCTGCTTACATTCAATTTAAAATGACCCAACATTAGAAAATTATATCTATTTTAAAAACAACAAGCTATTAAAAAACTTACCATTAAAAGGAAAGAGAAGCTTCATGGATGGCTTTGTGTGAAACATTTAACCGGCAAACACCTCTGTCTGTAATATGGAAAACAATGCGCATGTTTAATAAATCTTTTCTGAATGTAATGTGATACGGTCTTCTAACACAGATTGGATACCAGCATTTTTAAATAAGTACACAACCGTTTCTCCAAATATTGTCACTACTACTGTTAACTCTCCAGTCACTGGTGGTAATGATTATTTAATTACACCTTTTACTTTAAATGAATTTATCAGTGCACTTAGCTCTAGAAGAGATACTGTTTTTGGTTTAGATCATATTCCATATAAGTTATTAAAAAATCTTTCATTGTCAAGTAAAAAAATGATTTTGGACATATTTAACTTTCTTTGGTCTAATGACATAATTCCCACTGAATGGAAGGTTGATTGTTTAATTCCAGTTTTGAAACCTGGTAAAGATGCGGATAATTGTAATTCTTATCGACCTATAGCATTAACATCCTGTATAGGTAAAGTTTTTGAACAAATACTAAAACAAAGACTGGAATTTTTTATTGAATCTAATAAGTTATTACCTCCAAATCAGTTTGGTTTTAGACGTGGTCATTCTGCAATCGAAAGTTTGAATAATCTCTTTCTTGACATTCATCATTCCTTCTCATTTAATAAATTTGTTGTTTGTGTCTTCTTTGATATTGTTGGAGCCTTCAATAATGTTAATCACCATGTGCTTGCTACGGAGTTACAGTTGTTAGGTTTACCTGGAAAATTAATTAGTTGGATATTCAACTTTTTAAATGGTAGGCAAGTATATGTCAAGTTTAAAAATAATTTATATGGACCACAATCGTCATATTTAGGTGTTTGTCAAGGTGGAATTTTAAGTCCTTTGCTGTTCATCTTGTATATTAATAAATTAAATAGTATACTGGGTACCGAGGTAAGAAATTTACAATTTGCTGATGATTTAGCTATATATTGTATTGGGTCTAACATGCAAGCAACAGAAATCAAATTAAATTTAGCATTAGAAAGATTAAAAACATACTTTGATTATTTACATTTAAGTGTTAGTCTAGAGAAAACTAAAGTTGTGATCTTTAGTAGATCTAGACTTTTAATATCTCATATATATTATGATGGTAGCTTATTGCCAGTAGAAGATGAAGCAAAATTTCTTGGAGTAATTTTTACTAGAAATTTATCATGGAATAAGCATGTAAGTTATGTGTCAGATAGAGCTTCTAGAGCTTTTAATATTCTTAAATCCTCGCTAGAACATCATGGGGGGCTGATCCTAAAGTTTTACTTATGTTATATAAGTCTGTGGTACGTTCCCACTTTGAATATAGTTTTCTTTGTTATGCTTCCAATCCTATTTTGGTTAAAAAGTTAGAAACTTTACAGAATAAAAATTTACGTTTAATAACAGGTGCAATGAAAACAACACCTATTGTTTCTATGCAAGTTGAATGCAATATACCTCCATTGATGTTAAGATTTAAATATCTCAAATTTAGATTTCTACTGAAATTATTTTCTTTTACTCACCATTCCTTATTAGAGAAAATCGCTGAAAATCAAACTTTGGCCTCTGCATCTACTTCAATTAAATTCCCCTTTATTCTGCTTGATTATTCTGAAATAAAAGTTTATAATGAAAGGCATAACATTCACAAATCTGACAAGTTGGCATGTTACGAAGGAGCTTTTGAAAGCAAATTTTGCAATATGAATATAGTTATAGATAACTCCATTAGAACTAAAGAAGAGCTATATGAGAAACTATCATTATGGCCACAATACCAGCATATTTACACTGATGGCTCAAAAACTGATACTGGTGTCTCTCTTGCATACTATCACAGTGCCTTGAAGACAGGAAATGGATATAAACTACCAAAAACCTGCAGTATATTTACGGCAGAAGCTGCAGCAATTCAAGCCGCTTTAGAATATATAAACAATTTAAATCACTCTTTCCTAAATGGCTTATTATTAGTGACAGTATGTCAGTTTTATCAGCTTTAAAGAATAACATTCTGAGTACAAATTATATTATTTATAAAATTAAACAGCTGTGGCAAACACTATACAACGCCAATGTTTCAATTGAATTTTTATGGTCTCCAGCACATAAAGGTGTGTCAGGTAATGAAACAGCTGACTACCTTGCCAGAACAATAAACAATAGCTTAATTGGACAACCCAGAAGAATGTCACTTCCATGGAGAGATTTAATCCCATTGATTCAAGAGGAAATTAGACAAAGCTGGATAAATCAACATCAAATTATAATACAAGAAAAAGGTGCATGGTATGCTGCAATCAATAAGAATCTGGGAGAGAAACCTGGTTCGCTAAGAATAATACCTTTATAAAAAGAAGATTCTTCACACAAATATGCAGGTTACGATTTGGTCATTGTAAATTTAAAGCCCATCTACACCGCATGAAAATTATTAACTCACCTTTATGTACAGATTGCTCTCTAAATGAAAATCAAACGCTGGAACATATATTTTTCAACTGTCCTGCTTTAAATATTAACCGAATTTTATTAATTGACAAGCTGCAAGATATTTACAAAGACAGTATCCCGCCTTCGCTTCAAGAACTTCTATCGAACCCTGCCACTTTTAATCCAATATTTGACTTTATTATCTCCACGGTTGGAGAGCTTTGACATGGATTTAACCCGGACATGGAATTTTATGAACCTGAAAATTACACAAGAATATATAGAAGAAATGGCATTTTTGCCTTGTTTTTATTGGAAATAAGAAATGAACTATAGAAGAATTGGCATTTAATGCCTTATTTTTGAAAAGATAACAGAAAGAACTAATAAAAGACTAGGCTGTATGGCTAGTACCATTGCCTATCCTGATGGATGAATTTTTAAAACAACAATTAACAGCGCCATCTAGTTTGGACTCGTAAAGCATTCAGTCCGAAAAATTCCCATTCTCAATACGTTTATACGAGGACGAGACTTTTGAGTAACCACCTGAATTTTTAACGAGACTTTGAATTTAATTTAGTTCATAAATCATATAATAAACTAACACTCACTCGGTAGGTATGTATTGGTATATTTTCGTTTAATTTGATTGTTACGATACGAAGGTTCTGGCAGCACTTTATTTAACTGTCAATGTCAAAACTTCATAGGTTAGAATTTTCTGCAGGCGAACAAGAATGAAAAATATTGTTTATTATTGGTTCTAAGTGTTATATTGTGTTGAATAATTAATATTCTACTACCCCAGTGTTCTTCTTACACGAAAGTAAGAATTTACACAATATAAAATTAGTTAAAATATGTATAAATCACTTTATTTATATTGTAAAATGAAAATTCTTCTCGTTTGTTTTAGATGAATCTACTAAGAAAAAGCTTCGCCCTTCTGACTACTGGAATAAGAACGCAATGCAGGACTAATTTCTCAGGTCAGTCGGTCATTAACATCTAGATTAGGTCTTTCCTATGACTGTATGTAGACATTGTCTAAAACTAACCTTTCAACTATCGGTGACCGATTTTATTAAACAACAGGCTACAGTTCTACAGGTGAAATTGCATGGTTTATGGAAAAACCATCAAAGGCCATCTCTTGGCTTTTACACATTTTAGAACAAAAAGATACCTAGTGTAGAATCAACTGGAGTAAAAAATGACCTAAAGATAATAGTCCTTCAAACCAATTAGATAACAACTATTAACCCGTCCACTGCGTACAAAAAAAATGGCGGCGAACTTGACATAAGCTGTTCTGCGATTAATGGCGGCCACTTGAGATACTTAGATATCCGATAACATAAACAAAAAGTTCTCGGCAGTTATCGAAAGATAAACATTGTAACTTGAGTGTTGAATTCGTGACTAAACAAGCTAGCTGGTTGTAAGATAATATAAACATGAGAGTTGCGTGTTTATATACACTTTTACTAGGAAATGTTTGTAAAGTTTTTTTTAGTATTTTTTTGAAAATCATCGTATTTACAAATTAAAAAATGATTTGATGATTTTATTGGCAATTTTACATTAGAATAAAACATTTAACCAGAAGAAAAGAACAAAACAAATATTTTTTCATTGTCCTTCCTACATGAGGCCTGCGAACTTTGCGCCGAGACCGCAAAAATTCGAGCGGTCGAAAAAAATACAGATTTTGTTGGAATTTACTTTTGTGGCGGGTTATTTCGGACTCTTTTATAAATTTTAGTCTTATTTCCAACATTTATTCGAAAAAACTAAGTTTCTACGTCGAGAAATAAGCCCAAAACACCCGCATGTAATCCGACACCACTTTATATTACGTCATCAACTGATTCAGTTGATGCCGCATTATAGCCTAGCTAACCAAGATGGCGGCCGTCGACTGATGCAGCTGATACCCCAGTTGACAAGTTAATGGGACTGTTGCACAGAATGTAAGTAAAGTCAAGAATAGAAAAGATATGTAACATTGATTTAAAAAATTCAGCCAACTGCAAGTCAAGAGAAAAAGAAAATTAAAAACTATGATGTTTTTGCCCGAAATTAGCTATGGTGGTTAAACAGTCGAAGTTTTCACATATCTAACATGTATTACTATTGCTACTATGACAACAAATACTAAACAGTAGAATAACATAAAAATTAACCTTTAGGCATATATAGTCCACTTCCCAAAATTAATACAGTAAATATGATTTTTATGTGAATTGTATACAAAATGGTATTGCACCCTTCCTGCGCTAGTCCGACTTACACTGGGGCGATTTTTTACTGCCGTTTATACTCTTCCTACCCCGCAAGGGGCGTGATATATGTATGTATGTTTGTGGATGTGGATTTGATCTGTGCACAATAGAAATAGGATTTTCTTAAGTTTATCAATATTTCAGTTTAGCGTCAATGCTTTTCTGAGAATGTAATAATTTAAAAAAAAAACGCCAAGAGTGTGTCAGACACCCACAAAATAAGGTTTCGTAGTCAACATTTAAATATCAGGTTTTTCAGTGTTACAAAGTTAATTTTGTTGTTGCTTTGTTTGCAGCTGTATGGTTACCAACCGCAAATAGAAAATCTCAATTTTTTCTGAATTCTTTAGTGGTACAGTATCATGTAATGATTGTATGTATCTTATGTGCTAGTTATTAAAATTATAACTTTAAATTGTAAGCTGTATTCCATATATTTTTCAAATTTTTAGCGTTTATACTTTAGAAGCTACAGCTGGAACAAATTATGGGTCAAAAACACCCTTTTTAAAAGCAAAGTAACTCAAACCTGGAAATACTCCAGTGATTCCAAAACAATGTACTTCGGGCTATTACCAATGCACCATGGTTCACAAGAAACAAGGAACTACATGAATATACAGAAATGAACACAGTAAAAGAAGAAATAAACAACGTCTGCACAAGATACAAAACTAGACTGGAAATCCACACCAACCCACTAGCTAGTAACCTGCTTTTGACAGACAATGGGACGAGATTGAAGAGATGGAATGTCCTACAACTTGATCAAAGAGACTAGACTCTGCAATATAATGGATGGGCATGATGATCAATGGATCATCACCCATAAAAATTGACTCTAAATACCCACCAACTCATCTGATAAAGACTGATAAGTCGAGGGCAGATATAAAAAGGAAGAAAAAAAAATACTTTAGAAGCTACAGCTGGAACAAATTATGGGTCAAAAACACCCTTTTTAAAAGCAAATATCTCAAGACGGATAAATTTTGGTAACTTTGTTTTAAAGAAACCTTTCCTTAGTTTTAAAAGACCTATTCAACAATACCCTACTCAATGTAACAGGAAAAAAAATGCCTCATTTCTCTTGTATGGGTGGGCTAAAAAACCATTTGATATACATTTTTTTTTTTCAGCATTTCTATATTCGGGTCAACCCGATCTATCTTCTCACCAAATTTTATGTTGATTGCTCTAAAACTGAGGAAGATATGAGGGCGCGGCATACAGACAGACAAACAGACTTGACGAAATGTTAAGGGTTTTTAGTAAACTACGAATCCCTAAAAATATGTAGGTGGGTATTAATATCAATCATTAAGAACATTTGCTTAGTTTGGGGGTAGTCCAGGGTTTCTTAGTCACAGTTTTGTGTGTGTGGTCGAGGATTTTTTAGGGTTCTAGATTCAAAGAGGGATTACTGAGACTATGCTCTTTATCTGCCTGTCTCTTAAACTGCGATAGTAGATCAATAATATTGTATGTTACTAGCGTAACGTTGAAACTTTCACATAATATGAATTTAGGGTGGTTGGTTATGCTATGAATGGCCAAGCCAAACTCCCGATATTGGCACGCGTTTTCGATTTTATCTTCATCAAAATCCTTTCGGTTAACGCGAGATTAGATCTGGCGGCAGGGCGTTGCAGTACTCCGCCATGTCGGGAAAAAAGCACCACGGCGGCGGGCGGCTTGGCACGCACGAACCATAAAATTCAAAATCAGCACATTTTTTGGCAGCCGATTTAGCAGTTAGTACGACTGCCTGCGACGCAGAAGGTTTTGGATTCAATTCCCGGTGGGGTCACACACAATTTGATATCTATTACTTTGTGAACTTGTTCCCAGTCTGGTCAGAACATTGTAGGCTGAACCCCCTAATTGTCCAAAAAAACAAGATGGTTCCGTGCTTCGGAGCGCACGCCGCACGAAGCCGTCGGTCCTGGTTGCTGTCTATGATTTGATAACTTAGACGGTAATTGTTACCCAACCTTGGCAGAGGTTGTTGTAGGAGGTTAAAAAAACTTTGTCACCAGGGATCATCAGGTCGTTAGATGACTCGGTGGCCCTCTCGAAAAGAAGAAGGACATATTCTTAATTACTGTATCAAAGAAAAACCAGATAATATGTACCCCTAAATATAGGTGACACTATGCGCTGCTGATAATACATGAACACCGAAATACATAACACTTATCGGCCTTCAATCAATATTTCCAACATCTGGGCGAAATTAACGCAGCTGCTGTGATCCTCAAGCGAAACTGGCTCTTATTTAGGCCCCATAGCTGTCACTTTGACTTGTCACGTGTATGGTCAGCAATGTCAACAAAAGCTTGACGCGCCTGTCATTTGAGATTGCAGAACCCTTCCGCGTCCGCGTGCAGTTAATCCTCACTAGGGCTGGGAACTGAAACGTATATCGATAATATTGGAAACTAAAATAAACTTGGTAAATAAAAATACTTGTCTCGGATTTTTATTGCAGGAGTCATTCATTTAGTTTAGTTTGCGTTTTAAACGTTTCGATAAAATGGGGCTTTGACTGTATTTTTAACTTTTTCGGATTCCCATAAATGTTTTTGTCATAGTCATAGGGGGATAGAATTAGTTGTATGTTGCTGAAATAGTAATGGCCTAAAAATTAAATGCCTGGTTGATTGTTTGTGGAGTTCAAGATACTTTGAAATCACGGTTCAGATAAGTCTTTCTGAACTCGTAAATTGTAGAGAGAGATCCAAAGGGGCAATGAAAAATTAAAGTTTTATGGTGCAAATTAAATCACGGTTTGAACTATTATGTAATAAAAAACATTTTAAGTCATTGCCTAAAAGGCAAATAATATCGATTAAGTTGCGGTTTCTTTATTTATTATTTTGACCGATAAACACAGTACACGAGCGAGTTCATGATCATCCTGAATGAAATATACGCCTCCTTGTCGCACATGCCAGGATCACTGCGAGTGCAACAAGAAGTCACGTTTTTCACAATGGGCACTCGCGCCCGCATAGATTTACCATAACATTTCTATCGAATCAATCGATATTTGATTATTGATACTACCTACGCGCATCCCTAGGTTTTGGGAGCGTTAGCATAAAAAGTTATACAATATGTTGCCGAAAGAGTTTTTGTTTAGATTATTAAGAATGGCAAGATGACATTGCAGAAAGTGAGATGGACGCAAGCGCTTTGCATACTTTCTAAGTAATCACGTTTAGTTATAGAACCGCATTTCTTTATTTTAGAATTGATGCCAGCCCAGCGCGGTTTCACAAAGTAGCCTTGTTACTCAAGGATGTTGTAACTTTCTAATGGTGAAAGATTTTTAAATCGGTCTAGTAATGATATTCTAGGTTGGTACATGTTTTTCTTACCTATTTAACTGTATATTTGCACAGACTAGGGATATCTACTTTTTAATTTCAATGCAGTAGCAGTAGGTAGTTAGTTAGGTATTTCGGATACTTCTTACCACAGAATAATTCTAAGACTAAGACACCTACACTGTATATGCATGCGCAAAAACCAATTGACTCCAAGGATTGAGTATAACTAAACGTTAGTTTATTATATTATCTGTGGTATAACCTTTCAACAAAATTCAACAAAGAAAATTGCATGTTCACTTTCAGACGCAAAAATGCCAATGTCCAATATGTAGGTAATTCCAAAAGGCCAAAATTGATTCTTCAAAGATCAGATATGAATAGTAAACGACATTGTATTGGGAAAAACACCACCTGCCGTCTGCGGCTCTTAATTCCTTAATAGTGGGCATTGTCCACATCAGATGGACACCATATTCATAACTTATTTTTTGCCACTGACTAATAAGCGTGAAGACTCCGTTTTGTTAGTTTTCCATTGCGAATTGCAGGTGTTATAGTTTGGTTACGTGATTTGTAGGGTGCCGAACCCAAAGGGTGAAGGCGGAAGCCTATTACTGAGACTAAGCTATCTCTCTGTCCGTCTGTCACCAGGTTTTATCTGACAAACCGTAATACTTAGTAATACTTTTTATCTTGCATTCTAAAAACTGCAAATATACTACTGACTGGGCAAAAAAGAACTATAAGTTTGAAATTGATACGTTCATAATATGACAATCGATTAAACATTACGGTCTTTAAACCATGTTGCTTTTTCCAGGATCCATAGATAAAATTGTTAGTCCGTCAACAAAAACCCGATTTTTGAAAATGTAGAGTAGAGTAATGCCAGGCACAAACGTCGTCATAACAGTGATCAATCGCAGTCCATTCCTGTTATTCTATCTATGCCGCTGTCCTCCAACAATAGGCAAGAGTTAGCCTTTTGTGATTCCAGGAAACGTTGCAAAATGGTCGCAAACCATATTTGTATTTGTGTAACTTTTTTTTTTTCAAAATGGCTGCGCGTCTATCGATAACGGTAGGGTCACAATTGTCAATGCAACAATGCAATATGGTTATTGCAAGTAACTGGAAGTTATATTTTTAATCCGCAAGTTATTGTGACTGTAGTAAACGCAGGTTTTGAGAAAATGTTCCTGGAAGGGTTTTGATGTTATTGGATTTTGGAATGAATGTTTTCGAATAATTTTCGTTTTATATTTTGAGCTGCACCTACATATCGACGCTCCCTACGTACATTATGCTAACTGAAAAATAGCTACTTTACAGGAGAGCCGAAAAACCGTAGAAGAGTCACAACTTTTTTTGTAATTTACCTACGAACTTGAAATTCATACAGTATGAACTTCAAACAATATTTTCATGAATGTCATCTTAATATTTAAATAATTTTGCTTATTTTTGGATTTTATTGTAGATAGAACATTTATAAGGTCAAGTCAGTGTTCCAACATACGCGTATACTATTCTAACTGCCATATAGCATACTATACGTGGCTTGATATAGCAGCAATTTTTTGGTTAAACTATTCTATCTACCACATAGAATAGTATTCTTTGAAATATTATCCGATTATTTTGAACATACTGTTCAATGTGCCATATAGACTCATATACCTCGGGCTCAACTCTGACATTAATTTCACATGAAAATTTAAGACTAGTTATAATAATCGGTTGTGTTACATTATTCTTTAAGTTTTATACTTAAATATATATATTTATGAAGTGAATACGCAGAAATCTAATATTTTTGTAAATAGAATTATATACGTTGTTACAAAAAGTATTGATTTATGAATACTATTCTATTTTGTATCAATTTGGTACTGACTAAACATTGTCTACTATGAAACAGGTTATTTTTATTAAACGGCTTTATTTGGGTTCACATTGGTGTCATAGTAACACCTGAGTTAATTTTACGACTGCGTCGTTCCCGGAGACTGACTGAATTAGTTATTTATTTATTTAACATAATGTTCAGCTGTACCATGGTGAACTTAACGCTATCTCCCAGTCTGGGTAGATTGTGTTCGCTTCTTTTAGGTCTTGAAGTTGGGACAATTGGGAAACACAGCAGGTGGTCCATGGTTTGGACGGCGCCACAACCACACCTAAAATTGGCTGAAAATCCCCACTTTACTTTGTTTGCGTGACAACTTCCAACACCATCCCGGAGACGATTGAGTGACTTCCAAACTGCCCAGGGAAGGTTGCCACCAGGTGGGAGTTTTTCATCTGGCGGGAGTTGGGACGCGTCAGGAGGGTACCTTCTTATTCATTGTTCCAACCTTATTACAGGTGCCCCATTTGTGTCGGAATAAGGGTCACTCATTAAGCTTTTTTGGCTCTTAGGTCGCAGTGGTGGTGAAACGTGGTTATGCAACGGGTGTCTGGGATCCTCCGTTTGTTTTACCCTCTCAACACAACAGGCAGAATATCAGCGGACGTTAGGTGGGGCTATCCCGGCTAGCGAGTACAGGTGGGAGAGTGTAGTCAGCTTGAATGTGCCCGTCACTATTCGGCAGGATTCGTTCAAGGCAACATCTACCTGGCTCGCATGTTAGGAGCGAGCCCAAACCGGACTTACGTACTCAGCAGCCGAAAAAGACAAAGCCAGACTGCTGGTGCGAAAAACATGTGCTGTGCAGAGGCCGTTTGGTGGTGGTGAGTCTCTTTAGAAGGCAATTACGGGCACTTACTTTAGATTTCAACTTAGAGCCGTTTTATTTTAAAGTTAGTGTCCGGTCCAAAGTGATGCCTAGATATTTAGGCGTGTTGTTATGTTGAATGGCTACACCACACCACTTGATATCAATCTCTTTGTTAAATTCTCGATTTCGGAGGTTAAACGCGCATGATTCAGTTTTGTGGTGTTTCGCCTTAAAAGGGTTTCGTGATAGTAGGTTGTTAGATTAGCTAACGCTGTCGAAAGATGTCCTTCCACGTCCTCGAAATATTTTCGCTGGCATGTCAAAGCGAGATCATTCGCGTTGATAAACCGGTTCGTTGCAGGATGGTGGGGTTGGTTATTGGTGTTATTGTTAAACAGGGTAGGTGCGAGAACACTACCCTGTGGAATACATTTTTTGTGCTCGCCGTCTGCTCTTTTCAGAGTTCAAGCTCACATGGAACCGGCGGTTACTCAGCATTTTGCTTAGGATAACAACAAAATGTTGTTTGTGTACCTCGTCAATTTTCCGAGCTGACGCTTGTATTGACGGTGTTGTAGGCTGCACTTAGGTCGACGGATACCACCCCCGCGACCAGGTTTACCGTTAAGAAGCAGCTGGTGTGCAACCTGGTTCGCAGTAACGGGGCCAGATTGTATTGCCGGGTTAGGGTCACTAGTCAGTTTTCAAAGTATGCCCCAAGCCTTTTTACTATTGTAGGACATGACCCACTGATTCGACCAGATTAACCCACTGCTCTTGGTGACCTTCAGAGATTGAAGCCTGGTATCGGCTGAATAAGTTTCTTTTTTATTGTTTCTTTTTTTGTTTTCGTCTTATTATAAGTGGGCAAATAATTAATTCTTATTATTTTACTTAGCTTTATACCGGCAAATTTGTAAACACATTTATATTACGTACAGAAAAAAAGATGGCACGCTGTGGCGGGTGCCATTTTACAAATAGATAATATTTTGGAACCAAGTCTTGACTTTGTTCTTAATTTTATTTTTTTATTTTATTTTATTTTATTTTGACAACAAACAGTCATTTTTTATATGGGTACATGTATGCTTACAACTTACAGACCTTGAGTGTCCACTATGTGGTTTTAATGTAGTAAAAATACAACTAAGGTCGAGGTGATACGAGGTGATGTATCGTAATCAAATTCACGCCAGACAATACACTTATTTTATACATAAGTCGAATCAAGTGTCCAGCCAGACGTGAACTCGACTTCACATTTTAGGTATACTTATACTTAGGGATATAAGATAAAAGTATGAAGCAACGACTATTACCTACAATATTAAAGATTTACAAACCAACCTTAAAGATGCCATCAAACAACCTATACAGAATAATATCTTACTTAACTGTAGGTATTATATTGTAATAAATATATTCAAGTAATTGCGTTACATACCTATCTATTTGAGCTAATGAATAGTACCTAAGGGTAAGTATTTGTTTTAATATTTGGTGCAAAAATCTCCACTGTACCTATGAGTTTAAAAGTGTACACATATAGGTAAGTATTTATTCTTAAAGATAGGTACCTACTTATCAAATACATACAATATTTTCAGTAATTAGGTAAAGATTTAGTTGTAGAAATTTGTAAATATAGGTTTAGGTTAAGCAAGTATTTTAGGTAAAAATATGTGCAGGTTAGGTTGTAAACAAGTATTAGGTTATACATTCTGTGAGATGTTGAATAACTTTTTTCTTAAACATATGTATGGAGTTTGAAAATAGGTCAATGCTTGATATGTTATTATTATAGCCAGCTAAACAGCGACGGAAATATGAATTACAAGTATAATTTTTAGAGAAACTTGGGAGCGCAAACAGCGTATTGGTTCTTCGCACAGATTTATAGGGGGTTCTGAATCGTAGTTGTTCTAGGAGATAGGGGGAGTCGACGAAACCATTAATGAGTTTGTAAAGAAACATGTAATCGAATTGTTGGCGTCTATGGCTTAGAGGTAGAATGTTATTAGATTTCAGAGAGGTGTTGTAGTCCTGATATTGTTCTCCCGCCCTGTAGTCCATACACCTCAGGAATTTGCGTTGAATTTTTTCAATGCGGTCTATATCACATGCATAATGCGGGTTCCAGACGACAGAGCAAAAGTCCAAAACAGAACGAACTAGACTGAAATAGAGTATTTTATATGTTATTTTCATTTTGAAAGGTTTGCATATTCTTAATATAAAGCCTAACTGTTTCAGAGATTTTTTTATTATATGTTCATAGTGAGATTTGAAAGTAAGGCCACTATCTAAAATCACACCTAGGTCTCTTACCTTATCTACCCGTGTTAGCAGTGTATTTGTTAGAGAATAATTATGTATAATAGGTTTACGTTTACGGGTATAAGAAATTACGTAACATTTATCTGGATTGAGAAATAGTTGGTTACAAGTGCAATAGCTTGCTAGAGATTGAATATCATTCTGTAGCAGATGACAGTCAGTTACATTTTTAATTATTCTAAATATTTTTGTATCATCAGCATAGATTAGTATTTCGCTATTAGCGACACATTTATCAATATCGTTCACATAGAGCGAGAAAAGCAAAGGACCCAGGTGCGAACCTTGTGGGACCCCGGAGGGTACTTTTTTGAAGTCTGAAGTATATCCTCTAATAGCCACTGCCTGTGATCTGTTGGCTATATAGGATTTAATCCAGCGAAGCAGATCGCCATGTATTCCGACCTTCCAAAGTTTTTCTATTAGCAAATCGTGATTTATTTTGTCAAATGCTTTGGAAAAGTCGGAATACACGACATCTACCTGCATGTTTTTATCCATGGCACTTAGCAGTATGTTAGTGAAGGTGAGAAGATTAGTTTCCACTGAGCGACCACTGAAAAACCCGTGTTGATTAGGAGATATGAAATTTTTAACTGTCCAAGCAATTTGTGAGGTAACGAGTTTTTCTAAAATCTTTCCAAGAACGCAGAGAGATGAGATTGGTCTGTATTGGGTGATATCATTAATTTTATCGTTTTTAGGTATTGGGGTAATTAAAGACTGTTTCCATTTTTGAGGAAAATGACCAGTTTTCAGGGAAGTGGCAAAAATATACGTAATAGGGGTCGTTAATTCCTGGTAGCATTTTGAAATAAATAAGGGATGGATCCCGTCATAGCCGTACCCTTTTTTAGTGTTAATCGCTTTTAATTCCTTTTTGACAATATTCTCATTTATATTAATGTGGCATAAATCTATCGGACTGTTAATAGGTGAGTTACTGTAGTCAATGACTGTATTCGTGTTTCCTGGCTGTTCAAACACAGAATGAAAATAATCATTAAATAGGTTAGTTATTTCTTTACCATCCGATGAGGTAATATCTCGGTATGTTAGTTGTTGGGGAATTCCATTACTATTTTTCATTCTGGATTTGGAATAGGTCCAGAAATATTTAGGGTTACTTCTTATCCTATCTTCCGATAACCTGGTGTAAGTTAAATAACAGGCGCCCTCGAGTTTTTCGGCTCGACTACGAAGTTGAGAGAATATTCTATAGTCCAGTGCTGACCCAAAGCGTTTCCAATTTCTATGATGTTTACGTTTTTCATTTAATAATTTAACTAACGGTCTAGTAACCCATGGTGCATAATATGTACTATTTGAGGTAATTTTACCTAGTGGGACATGTTTGTTTATTGATTCGTTCAATTTTAAATAAAAGTAATCAACCACAGATTCCAAACTGTCTCTTTGTCGAAACTCCTCGAGCCAGTCAATTTGTGACAGTTCTAATTTTATTGCATCGTAGTCAGCAAGATGAAATAGTCTTTTACGAGACTCTGAATTCGGTTGTAAGGGTTTTGTGTAACTAATGGATAAATCTATATCAAGAGCCGGATGATGAGGATCTTCGATTGCCAGTGGACGAGATGAGCGGGATACAATACAGTCTACGTTTGAAAAAATTAAATCAAGAAATCTATTGTGGGTTGCGTTTGGTATAGAATTGAATTGCCGTAATTGAGTTAGGTTTATAAAGTCAGACGTTTGGCATACTAAATTATCATTGCTAGCGAGAAGATGCATAGACTTTGTATTGTTGTCGTAAGACCAACAGCCATGTGTTACATTAAAATCTCCTAATATTAAATATGAATCATCTGTGTTTTCGGTGAGGACATCGGCAAATCTATCATAAAACGATGAAAGCTTATCACTATGGTCAGATCCGTGGGAAATATAGGTACAGACGATATGAAGCATAGATGAGGGGCGGCGGGGGGGGGTACCGAGCGAGCTGCGGCGGCGCGACGGCGTTGCAGCGGTGTGCGCCGGCGGCGCAGGGGCCGCGGCCGCCGAACGTGTAGGTATGCTCACCCACAGCTCGTCGGCAGCCGCGGACGCCTGCGGCGCGGCAGCAAACTGTACGGGCACAGCTCGCGGCGCACCGCTATCATCGCACCCCCGCCGCGGTCCTTACCCGTCGCAATTGCATTCCGGTCCTTACGGAACACTACATAATCGTCGCTGAAATATTCACTGCTATAAAAGGAGTCATTAAGCCAACTTTCGGTCACACAAATAATATCATACGAACATGTTATTACTTTTGATAGAAAATCGATTGATTTCGTGCGTAACCCCCTAACATTTTGATAGGCAATATGCAGGTTTAAGTTAGCCATCGATATATGATACAATTGGGTAATAGAGAAGTAATATTTGTTTGCGATACCAAGCTCTCTGTACGTGCATAGCAATAACTACCTACCAGATCAATCAAGCGGTCAGCTGTTGCGCACACAATAGACAAGTGTATTTCATATAGATAAGACTGAGTTAAGCGATGTGAGCCTTGCGGTAGAATATGCGGTGTTTTGGTAGGTAAAACTGTAGTAACTTATAGAATTAATAGCGATGGGCTGTGTAGCTGAGTATTTTAAAAACTTAGGTAGAAGCGTAAATGTATAACATAGTTGGGTGTTTCTTATATCTATGATACTAATAATGGCCATTAATAACAAAAGCAAAAGTCATTTGATTTTAGATAGGTCCTTCTCACTCGCGATGTGGATTATTTTTGAAGATTCGGTTTTTCTCAGGAATATTTTGCAGTCCTTGATCCATACGAATTGATAAGCCAGTTCCTTGCCAACTTCGCGGGTTTTCCTGTAAAGCGCCTTATTTGTTGGGGATAGGTGTTCATTGACAAATATTGGTTTGGAGGGGCCGTCGAATCCTAGGTCAGATGTTGAGAGACCACGTCTGGATTTGCAGGCGGCCAAAAACTCGTCACGACGTCTGCGCTGGGTGAATTTTATTATTATGTTAGGAAAAACAGCTGATTGACTTGATCCCTCGCTGGCGGCGGCCGGCCCTGGGTGTTTACGCACACGATGAATAAAATCGATATCTGGAGATGACAGTGCGCAACCAACTTTCACACACAAGGTATGCAAAATCGTATTAAGGTTTTCACCCCTGGAAAAAGGTACCCCCGAAATCTCTATATTGTTTAGTCGATCGCGTTGATCCTTGGTAGTCAATTCGGCTTGTAGTTGTGTTATAGTAGATTTTAACTGGGTGACTTCTTTGGAGTGCTCGGAAAGTTTTGTTAATTGGTCATTGTGGGACCGCAGCTGACCACTTATAGTCTGTACCTCCGACTCGACTTTGGATTGCCTAGACTCGATAACAGCCACAGATGAGCCGATTGTTTTTATTGCGGACTCGAGTTGCACGAGCTGATTTTTGACTTCGTGGGTTGTCTCACTTATTTTTTTGAACTCGCTTGCTAGGTTGCTGTTGTTCTCTTGAGTAAAATGTTTCCATTTAGTGTCGAGGTCATTTCTAATTTTTTCGAAATTCCGACTCATTGTCTCCGTTTGCCGCTCGAATAAGAGAGCCAGGCGGTCTTCCTGCGATGTGAAGCGTTTATTTTTGTTTACGTTAGCCTCATCATCAGACATCAGGACAGTGCTCAGATCAGGATTTGATGGATATTTTGGTGCTGAAGAAGCGGTAGGAAGCAAATTTTGTTTGCTCAACTTGTCCATTGTCCAGCCGGCGCGGCGGCAACGGCAAAACACGTAGCAACAGCGGAAGCAGGAAAGATTGGACGTTAATCCGCAGATACGAGGGGCTAAAGTTGTATGCACTTGAAATTCACTGTTCGTACTGGTGCGAAGAGATAAGAACGTGTTCCTATCTCACGCGACAAAGAATGTTAGAATCCACTGAACACGGAAAAATCACTCCTGCGCCGTAGGTAATAGCGGCGAGAAATGCGTGAACGAAAACGTAGAAATTTGATTTAAAAGTTGTACGCGTCTAATCACCACGACCGATAACTGCGTACTGACCGATAACTGCGTACTGCTTAAGCAGTTAAGGGTTAACCGATTCCACTATTGGGCCAAGGCCTTCCCTGTGGTCTACCATGTTCTATAGCTATAGTGAAATTTATTTGGTACCAACCTTGATCTGAGCAGTTTGCAATAATTGAAAATAAATAATAATTCATCATTCTTTATTAAATTTTTCATTTGTCAGTTCCAAATTCTTCAGTACGGTGTATGGTTTACAATGTATTCAATTAAATCTCATTTTATCAGCAAAACGCGATTTAGGTATACTATTCCATCTACCAGTTAGAATAGCTTCGTGACTTCATACAACAAAAGTAAACTGTTCGATCTACCAGATAGAATACTATGCGTTTCTATTATTCTATAAATTTATGGCGTACACTATTCTATGTACCAGATCGAATAGTGTACATTGATTACTAATTCAGACGTTAAAACGAATACTATTCAATCTGGTAGATGGCATAGTGTACGTTGTATTAGAACAAAACTTGGGACTTAAAGGAAATTCCAGATTAATAAAGCTAAAAGAACGTTAGTATATCTTGATTAGGTATTTACTATCATTGTGTCGTGCCCCAGCAAAAAATGTTCGTACTGCCAGATGTCGTAGTATTCGTGCGAGTTAAAAAATTTGCAAACAAGGTACACTATGATAAGCGGCAGTTCGAATACTTTTAGAAGTCTTGGTGCACTTAGAATGCAGATAGAATAGTCTGTGGCTGATTTAAAATCTAAACTACACTGAATTTAGAAAAAATTTAAATGCCAGTAGATGCGTTTTAATGTGTACATTCTAATGCACTTGCCAGTGCAGTTAGCATTTTCTTTCACTTTGACTAGTATACGTAGGGAGCGTCGATATTAAAATTTATCTACGGCCTTGCCACAAAAAGTAAGACACACGTTCAATTCGCGTAAATTTATTTTATTCCATAATTTACAGTGTGATTTCTTGCGAGAGTCATAAATATCGATCCAGAATATTTTCGCACTACTTATTCATTGGGCAAATTCAAAACTCGATTAATCGTGGACTAACTGGTACTAAAACGATACTATCTACATTTAGGTCAGTCAGTTTCTCCCACTGATAACCGTTTTCCTGCGGAGATAAGATCTTTTTCCGTGGTAAGAAATGTACCTCTCACTCACTGATGTTGTACCTACTTTGCTCATGACATATTTTTTGTTCTTGGTGCTGTAGTTTATCAATTACATAAACAGAAAGTTTATCGATTACATAAACAGAAAGTCAAATCTTGCCTCTTAATAATAATAATAGCATAGGTATGCCGAGTACGTCAGGTTTTGGACCCTGGAAACTCCTTTTTCAAGAGGTACACCTAGATTTAATTTACCTAATGTATGTACGAACGTACCTATGTACTAAGAAAATTTGAATAATAAATCGTCCGTCCTATCCGCATATAAGAAACCGTATAACTTCAAATTATCATGCCCCGTTTCCTTTTTCGATACAGCGTCTAAAAATACTTCCGCAAACCGCAAATGCTATAACGACCTTCAATAGCTTTGCGAAATGTTTACATGGATGATCGTCTAATGGAGCGATCATGTATGAACTGTTTCGAGAAAGGGATGCTTTCACACGTATATTTTTTTTGCTTGAGAAATGGTGGACAGAGCGATCCCACGTATGGACCCTGGGAATTTCCGAATGAATCGCCGCACTGTCTGTAAGTAGGTAGGTAGGTTTAGGCACCAGCTTCAGACTGATTTAGCTTAAACATCTAGATTTTTATGGCGATGAATTAATATCAATAGCTACATGGTATAAAGTGAAGTCGCTTTTTGCGTTTGTCCGTCGTGGAATGCTCTAACTCCTCTTTAACTGCCCAACGGATTTTGATGCGGTGTTTTGTAATAGATAGAGTAATTCAAGAGGAAGGTTGATATGTATAACACATGCCGAGAAAATGTCTTTTTCCCGCAGGAAAACGACTTGCAGCGGAAGAAACCGCTAACGGGCAGCTAGTATAATTATAGGTAATCGAGGAATTTTGGCACTTTGAAAAAGTATAACATTTGAACAAACTACTTTGGGACGTTTATTACTCATTCATACTTAGTACACCTACCTAAAAGTATAACATGCTGGAAAAGTTAAAAACTACTTAAGACGAATTAAGTAAGTACCTAACCCTTTTTCACATCACTAGTCATTACTACATGTGTCCAATAAAAGCGTTACCTACTACATATTTTATAATGTTAGTAGAAGTAATAAAGAGACTGTTTTCAGAAGTCGGTTTCGGATATTTATCCGGCATCCAAATAGTGGTATTTATGCGACATTTGGAATAACAAACCTACTGGGCTCATCTGCAACGGTCAGATATGGTCACGTGCGACAGTAGGCCTTTGTTGTGGTCAATATTGTCGCGACATAAGCTTCCATTTTGGAAACCTTTATTCTGGATGTGTCTACTCTGGATTGCCTGATATTACAGAAAATCAATATGCTTTGTAAGCATATTTTCTCCATGCATCGCATACATATCGTAGGACTGATGTTATGATTTGATTACGATTTTTGAGATTACGATTTTTATTATAGGTACCTACTAAGTATTATGTATAGCTTTTGAGAATGTCTAACTTGGGGTTAGCATCAACTTTTATCTCAATCGTATGAAGATGCCGGGTTTCCACGTTTTCATACAAACCTATGAAAACTTGGCTCTTGCTAGATGTAATAAACAGCATTTTGCACGATATGTGCTGATGAAAAAATAACACAAAAGTGCAACAGTCGCACGCCTTCACAATCACCACAAGCACCACAACTGACACAATCCTTTTGCATTTACGGGAACGCCTTCCAAAATAAAGGCACAATTGACACAAAATCTGTATAACTGTATTGAAAAAGGGATTGATCGCTGGGAACAATTTGTTCCTGGTTATATGGGCGCAGTTATAGCACAATGGTTGGTGAAGAGTGAGGATAATCCGCGAAGAGGCATGTGGTGTTAGCACCTGCAGAAGACTTATCTCTTGACTAACGGCATTCGTATTTTTTTGAGCTCTGAAATGCTAGTCTAGGCCAGATCAAAACGGAGCGATGTGCTGCGACCGAATCGACGATGTACCGATCTCACACAAAGCCGAAAAGCACTCATTAACAATTTATTTCAACGGACTAACAATTACAACTTAAATAAAATCCTTTTTTGTTGTATTAGTGGTAGGTAAACGTTTGGTCGGTCGGTTTGACTATTGTTTATAATTATTTATTTTATTACATTGTCTTAGACCCGGTGTAAATTTATTGTCATTTAGCGCGAGCTATTTTAGCAATATCCCTTTATCTTTTGCGGGCTAGGCAGTGCTTACGCAACTCCATTAAAACAAAACTATTATCTACTTCGGACACATATTTGAGGGTTATTTTACTTTACCTATATTTTGCGCCAATATGTTTATACTGAATCTCGTCTTTGTCTACAGCACCAGCCGCTCCAACATCCACAGCCTTGTCAAGCTGGGACCCTCGGGGGGTCATCTCCAGGGCCATGGCGTCTCTGGCACAGATGCACAAGACCGGCCCTCATAAGAAGAACAGGAAGTCCAGAAACCCCCTCAACGGAAACCCTTTTGCCAAGGTAAGCTATGTGAAGTGTTTATTTATATTCTGTCTTTGGGAGTGTAGTCAACGAACGACTGAATGAGTCCTAGATGTCGTCAAACGCCTACTAAGTAGGTAATTAGTAGACGACATTGACGTTTGACATTTTTTGACATCTACGTTTTTATAGACAGCAACTGCGAGCGACAGGGTTCATCGGGTCGTTGGACGATTCGGTGTCCCACTCGAAAAGAAGAAGAAGAAGACTGCGAGCAACGTCTTATGTTCCCTTCGGAGCAACAAATTACAATTTTTTACATATTTTGGGATAATTAATGTCTAGTTTGGTTAAGTACATATTGCAAACAAAATATAAGCAAAGGTTTCGGAAATATCATACCTGTATGTCCGACTGTCCGTGACGAATATTTTTTGATTTACTTACTTACTTTCAGGGCGTAGTACTAAAAACCCTGATCAAGAAACCCAAGAAACCCAACTCTGCGAATAGAAAATGCGTGCTGGTGCGTCTGTCCAATGGCAAAGAGATGGTCGCCTACATCCCCGGCATAGGTCACAACTTGCAAGAACACAATATAGTACTCGTCAGAGTCGGCAGGTGAGTTTGTTTGTACAGTGTATGAAACTTCACATAACCGGGATTTGAACCCGGGACTGTCCAACGGAAAAGAGATGGTCGCCTACATCCCCGGCATAGGTCACAACTTGCAAGAACACAATATAGTACTAGTCAGAGTCGGCAGGTGAGTTTGTTTGTACAGTGTATGAAACTTCACACAACCGGGATTTGAACCCGGGACTGTACAATGGCAAAGAGATGGTTGCCTACATCCCCGGCATAGGTCACAACTTGCAAGAACACAATATAGTACTCGTCAGAGTCGGCAGGTGAGTTTGTTTGTACAGTGTATGAAACTTCACACAACCGGGATTTGAACCCGGGACTGTACAATGGCAAAGAGATGGTTGCCTACATCCCCGGCATAGGACACAACTTGCAAGAACACAATATAGTACTCGTCAGAGTCGGCAGGTAGGTTTGTACATAGTATGAAACTTCACAATCTGAACCCGGCATTGTCAACAAGATGGGAGTTCTCGAGTAGAGGTCACGCGTAGGCAAGCGTAGCGTTGAGCGTCATCCGGCTGGGTGAACCGATGTAGAGCAGATGGTAGCGACTAGATAGCGAAAACGTAAAATCGTGCTATGTTTCGTACGCTCCCAGAAGAGGCCTCCACCTCCATCAGTGGAATCATTGCGCACAATAGAAAATGCTTGCTGCAACATATTCGTTCATCAATGTCATAATCATTTCATTGTTATAAAAATTGTGCCGTTTTTAGTGCTCTTCTGAGTCGGCAGGTAGGTAGGTAGGTATTTTTCTACAAGTATAATTTCAGATCCAACTATGTAAAAGTTTAGTACATACATAAGTAGACTAGGTACTTCCGGTTTAAAAAAAGCGCTAAACTAGCTGTCACACAATATGCATTGCGAGCGAAGTCTTTTTCATATTACATTTCGGATCCCCTTCTTCTATTAATCAGGTACCTAATGCATCCCTGAAGTATTTTGTGGTAAAAGTTAGGTATTAATTTTGTTTTTGTCTCTTTCCAGGCTAAAAGATTGTCCCGGTGTGAAGCTGAAATGCGTTCGTGGCAAGTACGACCTACCTCAAGTGATCAAGCAAAAAGTATAGACCATAAAGTTAGTATGTATTATTTTATTAAGTAGTTCTAGTGTAATAAACGTTATCAAAAGTTGTTGTTGGTTTACAATTAAGAAAATACCCGTAAAAAAAGGTATCGCTATTAGATTCGTTCAACCATTTCATTTACGGAGAAATGAGAAATACAGTCGCTTTCTTCTTTAAGAGGGATCTATAGTCATAATTTTTCATACAAACGCTTTCAACGTATCCCTCTGCCAATTCGCAACCGATCGACTCAATTTTTGGCACGGTAACTCTTCTAGACTAGGTCTATGCTCCATATTCTTTTTCTGGTTGTAATAATGCATTTAAAAAAAGATATAGCCGTGGCAAAATGCTCTAAAATTATCACCAAGTTTACGTCCTCGTATCTTCTAAATATGACAATAATTTCAGCAAAACAAATGATATGGGCATAGAACATTTTATTGGCATCAAAATAATGCCACTATAACAAATTTGGTGGCGATTTCGAACGGGGAACCTGGTAAACCTGGAATGCAAATTTTCCGGTAGCGAGCTATAACTGTCTCTTTTACGGCTGCGGGACGGGTGGGATGCATAAATGAGATATGTGGAATCCGGTTCCCGGCAACCTGGCTCGCCTGTAAGTACATCCTGCATGGGTCACGTCCGCACTTGTTTATCACTCAGACTCGACTGACTGTCTGTCCCTGTCACTCAGTGACGTATGCGAGTTACGTTCCGATCCATGCATGATATAAATACACGAGACAGTGTAGCCTCATACACTACATCCCTTTCTTGTTTTAATTTTAGTTCGGTTTCCTTTTCTGGCTAAGAGTTTAGCCATTTTAAGTTAAATATAATTTAAGCAACAATTCAAACTGTATATTTACTTTTTATAACTTCAGATCCACTTTAGATGTATGTAATCTTAATGTTCTATCGTTTACCGGATCGTATTAGCGCAATTAAAACGTATGCGAATAATAATTATGAAACTATATCTTAATTTGCAATAAACATTCATTTTTTCCCTCTTTGATTTATTTTTGTACTTCTTCTTTCCTTTTCATTTGTATATTTTTTGTTTCGTTCCATTCTTTTTTTTTTTTTTGCTGGTGGCCGACTGATAGAAATATAATTCTGAGTAAAATTGCACGCAATAAGTCGTTTTGGCAATATGTTAGTACAATAAATTTTGTAGCCATTTTAAATAAATAGAGTTATTCGTTAAATATATTTATACCTACATATTTAGTTAATGAAGGCAGAATGAAAAAGAGAAGATTCTTTTTCTTGTCAATTTGGATAACTCTCACGGACATATTTTGTAGGATATAATATTATTGGTGTTCATCAATGATGATTGATCAGGTCACAGGTCAGGATCACACGACGAATAGTTAAAATATCGTGTAACTAAAACTAACTGTAATAATGTGTTACTAAAACTATTAGTGAATTTATGTAGAAACTAACCATTGTAATCATTTTGTAGGAAGAAAGTTTCTCTTTTTTCAAATTTAGTTTAACTTGCGATGGTAATACGATGGCATTCGATGGTGTATAATTCAATTTTGTTAAAAGTGCTGGTCAAATTAATAAATATAACTCAGAAAGTAATATTGTGGCGAATGACAAAATTTGCCAAATACTTAGTGACTAATTGACAATCAATACGTTATGACGATTTTAAATAAATAGGGCACTATATTCTGTAAAGAAAACTAACAAAATTTTAATTGTCTGCCCACTCACATATTATTTGTTTTCCTTTTATCCAGAGACAGGTTTCAATTTGTTAAAGGATGTAAATTTATTTGAGAATGTTTCCAATTCAGATAGACTAGTTTTGAATTAAGTCTTCTGGTTAAAATGCTGATGTTGATAATGGATAACTGCATAGTTCAGCAATGATGTGAACTGGTAATTTTTAGCTCGTTTTATGGTTCATTTAATTTACTACTTGCCAAAACAATAAGTTACAAGTATTTCTAAGTTGTTCATGTTGTCCCTGAACCACGTTCCAATTTACATTTATTAGTCAGGAGCAGCATTAAAACTTTTCCCTGTAAGTTGGAATCAAACCGTCCGATTTCTTCAATTTAGTAGTAGGATTTTACTTACAGACAGATTATCTGCGTCATCAATTTGCTGTACTATTTAGGGTGCGCCTGCGCAATGGACTTCTACTTACCTGTGAAGTTTAGTTTGAAACTGTGTTCAGCTGAACCTACCCTTAATTTAGTGAGAAGCATCCCAGTACGCAAGGCAACATCACAACCTCTGGTGTTACAACAAAACTTCTGGTGTTATAAAGTCTTGTGATCACACCGTAAAATGTAAAAACTATCTTACCTCTAAACAGAGAAACGTACTTCTTTCAGCAACGACACAAACTTTTTCCCTTCTACAGCCCTGTACGAACAAATTGGAGATCCCTTGCATTGTTCTAACAACATTGCTATAATTGTGCATAGATATAGCAAATGTTCCAGGATCTAAAGGAAGCGATGTTTCACGTGGTTGATATCGCATTCTATTGATCTAAACTTGATTGATATTCTTATTAGACTCAAGGATGGTAGGGAAAAAGAATGTGTATTTGTTAGTAACGTATCAGGTTTGTAAACATTGCTGAGATTTGGTTTGTGAATCAATAAATATCTGATATCATATATACTTAGTATTTACCTATAAAGGTGGGAACGAACAAATCGTTTAAAAAGTCTAGTTTATCCGTAGCGTACAAAAGTTAAAATATTTGACTTTTTACGTAGGTATCAAGACCATCTCCTCCCCACAATAAAACGAGATTAAAAAGACAAATACCATATATGACTGGTCTATGTCGCTGTAATTCATCCTTCTTTTCTCTTTTTGCTTTTTCCCGTCCAAAAATAAGAAACAAGCCCTTCTGCGGCACACCGTCAGTTTGTTTTGGTAATTTGTAGCCAGGTACCTTTAAACCATTACTTATTTTTTCCAATGGAATAGCAAATACAGCTAGGCTTTAAATTATAATTTCTATTTAAGTATTAAGAGTAACTTTGAAATAGCTGTCGGTAAATAATTCTGAATATTTTCATGAGAGGGTGTGTCTGACACCGATTGTTCAGCCTGTTAGTACTCATTATTTAAAATAGTTAACACTAGTAGATAAATTCCGATCTAGATTGTCTCCATTTGAAAACAAAACAAGATAATAAGAATTCATTGTTTTTTTTTTTTTACCACGGGATAATTAAATACTTTTCCCACTATGATTAAAACCAAATACCTATACTTTTTTACTTTGAAAAGCTCAAGTAGTGTACAGTAGTCATTGAGCCTAAACTATAATCGAACTGATATTTTCATTGAATTAAGATAAACTCGATAACTTCATTTCTGTGTTTTAAATCTATTTTCCAATGAATAAGTCAAAACAACAAAATGATCCTGTTCTTTTTCCATATTACTCTGGTACGTAAGAAATCAGTATCCGTTAGATCCATAAAAGAATTGCTTTTATATACTTTTCCATTCTTAAATATAATAAAGTACAGTTAGATACAGTGGCACAGTCATATTACTATGTAATGTAGCATAACTGTTATTTTGTACAAACTAGGAACTACTACGATCTGCCTAAGAGTGGGAAGATAACAATAATATTATGCGTCTTTTTAAATCAATAAGTAAGTTTCACTGCTATAACTACCGAAGTGTAGGAAGATATATACATAGTATACTTATCTATTACTCACCAATTACGTGATCAGTTTTTTACTGCTTTGTGTGTTCCAGGACGCGCTTCCTACACCCCCATAAAATTTTTAGTTTACCACTGTAGGTAGGATACATTTCATTTCTATCAATCTAACCAGATATTACGCGCTACCCAATTAGATAGAAGACTTACACTGACCGAAATCTTCCCTCAAAATTCGTACTCGTTTTGAGGTCGCTGATTATTTTTATAGTAGGTCCGTAATACGTCAGGGTTCTCAAGGTCTTATTTACTATCTTTAGCTACTACTGACCTTATGTTTTTTTTTATTGCTGTAGGTACTTTGTAATGTACCTTTTTATGGCGTGATGGCTCGATCACAACAATATTTTAACAAATAAATGTCTTCGGTTTAGATTTAAATAATTGTATTTCAAAATACTAGAAAACAAGTAATGTAAGTTACCTAACTGTAAATTACTTTGTAGGTAAGGTAAACTTCCCGTTTTTGTTTCAATTGAACCGTTGATACATCTATTTATCATTCATTTAAAGTAGGTTCTAAAAGTCACATGGGTACTCCCTACTTTGTAGGTAGATAGCATACGTATCACAACACGGGGCACAGAGTAGGTAGGTAATTGAATACCATATTTTTAAAACACTTCTCGTGTTAGGTAAACAATTTTTGGAAAACTTCCAAAATTTCACCGCAGGCAGGATTTGAACCTGCGACCATAGTAGGGCATCGGCAGTACTGATGCCGAAGGTAATTTTGCTGCATAAAACCCCCAAAGTACTTGCTTTTGCTATAAGTCACAGTTTTAGTTAAATACATGTCAGGCTTTACCAACCTATTTATTTCTTTAACTGTGTTGAACTTCCTTATGGCGAAAAGTCATTAGGTAGGATTTCATTTTGAATCATGAATCAAATACTCAAATTATTGTTTGCTTTGTTTGTTGTACTATAAAACTTTTATATACCACGCAATTTTGTGTTATATACCTGACAGACATTTGTCTCCCTAGGTTTATGTGTAAATACATAGCGTAATAGCGGTATTCTTCCCAGAATATTTAATGTATTATATACCTGACAGACATTTGTCTCCTTAGGATTTTGTGCACATAACGCAATAGCGATATTTTGCCAGAACAAACAATTTAATGTATTATATATCTGGCAGACCTTCGTCTCCTTGGATTTTTATTTACCTGGCAGAACTTAATCTCCTTAGGTTTTTATTTACCTGGCAGAACTTAATCTCCTTAGGTTTTTTATTTACCTGGCCGAATTTAATCTATTTAGGTTTTTATTTACCTGGCAGAAATTAATCTCCTTAGGTTTTTATTTACCTGGCAGAAATTATTCTGCTTAGGTTTTTATCTACCTGGCAGACATTTGTCTCCTTAGGTTTTTGTCGGAACACACAATTTAATGTTCAGCTAAATTCAGCTGCTGCTAGCAACACTATTATGTGCCTGTTCCACCCAACAACATTTTTTATTTTCCTTGGAATCACCAATTTAATGTCCAGATTACTTCTGCTTCTAGCGACACAATTTGTGCTTGATTCCAATCAACATTTAAGTATCAAAATTGTTTGTTTTCAAACAATATTCACAACAATTTAATGTTATCAGCTAAGTTCTTTGACTACTCCCAGTCTAGTTTGTCTGTCTTACAAACTAAGACTGCTGCTTTATGCTGCTAGGCACAACAATCAAATGTTCAACTTAATAATTTGTAAGCTGCTTTCAATTTAATGATCAACATTTGTTGCTTAGCTGTACAGATTATGTTTGTTTACGTTAAATCATCGCCTGTTTGCGATAAATTTACTTTTAAATTATAGCACTACCTCCTCTGCTTCAAGTAATTAAACTATGCCAAATACTAAGTAGGTAAGTAGGTAAACTACGCATACTTATCTATTCGGAGAACATATATTTATGATAAATGGTGCTGGATTCTGTAGATTGTATACTTGTATAGGTACACATAACACATTTTTTCCGATAAGTGTATATTACTATTCTAGCTTTGCATCGCTTAGTCAAAGATGTTATGGAATGTACGAAAACTTCAGTTTAATGAAGAATTTTGTTTACAATTTCCAGGGGGTGGCATGAAATTGATTGACTTTCCAAGGGCGGCATGGCATAGCAAAAGCACGATAGTATGGGTTACTTCATGATGACTTTTCCCCAAACGTGGCACATTTGCACGGAAAACAGGGTTCGAACCTGCGGCTTTCGCTGTCAGTACGGACGTAAACACCCATACATAACCTAGCCTTCCCTTTTTCAAGGAAAAATGCACTTTACTCACGGTTTACCGGATTTTCTTTACAATCCAGGGTTCAGATCCCTCGTTGCCAGATGTGGAATCCGGTTCCCGGCAACCTGGCTCGCCTGTAAGTACATCCTGCATGGGTCACGTCCGCACTTGTTTATCACTCAGACTCGACTGACTGTCTGTCCCTGTCACTCAGTGACGTATGCGAGTTACGTTCCGATCCATGCATGATATAAATACACGAGACAGTGTAGCCTCATACACTACAAGATAGAAATATTTTTATCAACTGACAGCTCACAAACTTCCAGCTTGGTATAGTAGCCTCTTAACTCACATTATAATAGTATGATAATAGTACAGAGGGGCTGTACTCGGGTTAGAAATAAGACTCGTTTATTAGCTACACGCTTCATTCAGAGTTACAATGCAATGGCCAATGTCGCTTCGATCTAGCGTATTATTTGAACTGAGTTTTTCTGTTACCTGAACAGTACCTACAAAATACTCTAGCCTACCCTAAACCGTACTTATACAGGATGCACTATGTTGGCTGAATAAACTAAATACATACACCTAAATATCATAATTATCCATACCAAGTATCCATATCACAGGTACAGTAAAAAACTCGCCCTCGATTCAAAATTCTATTTTTAAACACAAAATAAATACATACCTACCGTAGGTACAGCGATCCGATTGGTTCACGCGGGTCATAAAATTGACCTGCCCTTGCGCAAGCCGCGCCTACCGCTTTTGTGAACTGTACCTACGGACGCTCTTTTTAGGGTGCTATAAAGTATGGGTTTTACCTAAGGTTTACCTACATACAACATGGGTTCTATCTAAGTAAATAGTAATACGAATGCTGTTTTTTTATAATACCTACCTAACCTAACTAAAAAGTACCACTAGGGCTTCCAATCTCGTAATCCCGAAATAATTTTTCGGTATCGGTATTTTCGGAATCAAAAATCTTTACGGGATTGTACCTATCTTTTAGCATTTTGATTAGGTATTTTTAAAACGTGAAACTTAATTTAATGTAACTTGTGAATTGGAACACCTTCATCAGGAATATTAGGTAGGGATGCATATTTTGTTTTTCTTACAATTTTCATGCTATGCTTTTTTTAATCTAACTATAATCTCTATGATCATTTCATAATTACTTACTACAATCAAAACAATTTAATTAGTCACAATATTCTGTTTAAAATAACAAATTTTTCACCAAAACGAAAACACGCTCATTTCCTAATGACTTCTGACTGACGCACAAAACTTTTACTTAGTATTTTTACCACAATTACAGTTGTTTACTTGAACAATTCCCGTTAGACCGCAGGTAGTCAACCCTTCATTGTCGCCCTATGTCGCCCCTTCCCTAATAGGCCCCGCCCATCGGCCACAAAAGGGCGAGGGCCCGTCTGGACCATTTAGTTACCACTTCTCATTCCATCCGAAAATCTCGTCACATATAGACGCCTTTGAAAGCTCCTATTCCTCGGTTGAAACATTGTGTTGTGATCAACATGTCGCTCTGGACGCCTTACGCTGAAGCGCCTCTGGACTTGAGCAAAGTCAAAGAAGAACGCCATAGTCCTCCGGTTCATCCTGTACCTGAAATCCCCGCTATCACTTCTGTGGATTACTACAGTACAGGCTACCACCAGCCGTACTATTCGCCGCCTATTCAAGAGATCGCCCAGCCGGTGCCGTATTACCCGTATCAGTACCCATATGGGGTACCTTCTGCGCAAATGTCGCCGGTCTCTGCTGAAAGTTCTTGTTCCTACGAAGTCCGAAGCCCTGTGGAGTACAGACCGCCTACGCTATCGCCGCCGGAATCGCCGCCTTCAGTGAAACCCAGGAATTACGTGGCCGAGGCAGAAGTTTTGTCAGACGACCCGGATTTCCAAGCCTTTGAGCGGGACGCTTTAAGAGCGATGGCGGAAAAGAACGGCGGTACGTTGCTAGGCAACAACCCGCGCATGCGTCGTGCCGTCCAAACCACCCAAGCCGTCGACGATTCGTACAGAAAACAGCGCGAGCGCAACAACTTTGCTGCTAAGCAAAGCCGTGACCGAAGGAAGCTTAGAGAAATACACTTGGCTTTGAAAGTAGCCTACCTGAAGAACGAAGTCACTAAACTGAAGGCTCAACTGTCCGTCACAACTTGCACGGGTTGTCGCAGATTCTGCGATTCATAAGTTCAATTCTAGAAATGTTGATGGATGACTAAGTCAGATTGTGCTTCTAATAGACTAAACTTACGGGTTTTTATGTGCAATAGATTCTAAGTAACTTTTAAAGATGAATTATGTTAGAAAAAAGCTGTTCCAAAGATATTGTAAATAATGTAAAACTTGTACTAGATCGTAAGGAATTGTATTATTGAATTGACTGATTTTTAATATGTGTAAAATAGTTGTAAGACAGATTGTAAAATAAATTATGGTAAATTGAAAATATTGCTGATTTTCATTGTAACTTATTTAAAATAGATACCCATCCCACATAAAAACGGTTAATTAGAAACATTTCTAACTCAAAATTTAATTACTAAACGAACACACGCACACTGCACAGACATAGAATGCATTTATTTTAATTAAAATCTCTGAGCCCCCTGTATTTATGTATAGGGTTAACTTATCGGTCTGGTTCTGCCTACGTACCTACCTAAGTATTAGTTTTCTAGTCAATACATGAAACACTTAGTTTTCTAGTCAATACATGAAACACTGTTACTTAGAAATTAAATTTAAAAAATCCTCAATATTTATGAGCTAATAGTATTAGTTTTCTAGTCAATACATGAAACACTGCTTTTTAGAAATTAAATTAAAAAATCCTCAATATTTAGGAGCTATCAAAAAAACCCTGTATCATACAACGACTCGGTGTCCCACACGAAAAAGAAGAATACTAGATAGGTGCACTTAAATCATAGACAACCTAGGGAGCTCTAGCTAGCCTAGGGCGGCCAATATCGGTATTAGTATTACGGGATCCCGATTTCCACACTAGGTAAATTGTTAATAATTGTTGTGCGCACGCTGCGAGTTAACCGTATCACGGCATGATATTAGCGACATATAAAAAAATAGTATAATACCTAAGGCAATTTGGCTATTTTTTTTTTATTATTTAAATCCCTTTAATAAACTGCCCAATGGCTTAACAGATATACCTACGTGCAGAAGCATCCAAAATCACAATTTACAGACGTTTGTAAACCACGATGACAAGAAAACCTGATTGTGTTTTTGTAATTTTTATTCTGCCCTTACATCATGTTTCGAATAAAATAAAACACATCAGTAAGTGCCGTTGTTCTTTCTGGATAAAAATGAAGACTAAAATATAGTTTATAAAAAATCTAAACGTGTCAAAAACGATGCTTTCAAGCTAGAACTTTCCTATCAAAGTAGTGTTGCAGTCAAAAAATACCACAGCGCTACAGCGCTAAAAGATTGAACAAATAAAAAACAATTACGCTAATCCGCGCCGCGTTTCAAGATTAAAAATACGGGTGCATTGTGCATTTCCGTAGCGCAGTGCCTCCCTGACAGAAAAGTGATTGTTTTATTGTGTTCTGTCCACTGTACGCAAACGGTGGTTTTATGATGTTTTATGACGTGATAATGGTGAATGGAAGCCAGGGGATTACAGTGTCGGCGTAGGCGCAGGTAGGCGGAGATATGGCACGTGTAGTCATGTATTTCGATCTAGGAAATAGGCACTGGTAAATAGCTTCTATATTAATCAATCAATCAATCAAATAGTCAAACAATATTCTAAAAAAATAAGCAATAGGTAGTTTTCTTTTACGGGAAAGGATATAATTATAATAATTTTATCCGCTGAATTGTATCTACGACTAGTGAATACAGAATGAAATATTGTGATAGTCTATTCAGAGTTCACCTTACCTACCTAAAGCTTACAGCGGTGGCAATGCCCTTATCTAACTTTCCTAAGATAGCCGCAGGAAAATGAGGTAATGTTTTATTCTAATTTAATCCATTAGTAATTTCTTATTTTATTAATTCTGGACTGGATGGTCTAGCTTCGTATAGTTAGATACCTGCTGTATTTCTGTAGGCATTATTAATCTGTAATTAACTAGCTGTGTGTGTTACAAACTTCCAAGCGAATAAAACGTTACCTACTGAAAAAAAAATGGTACAAAGAAGAAAGATACAGCTCCAGTTAGTACAGCTATATACAGTCCGAGGCAAAAGTTGACGAAAGGCGTGTTTTGATATCCAAAGTTTGGACATATTTTGCATCTGTCGATATTCGACAAGATATCGGTGCGTGTAACATAAGATTGTCTAAATATTTGCTTCGGTCTACCTGCTTATGACGGTATTCTTACGACTGTCTCTGTTCTATAAACATAAGGGATTAAGCTCATTCTCGGGATTAAAGTAACGGCACCCTGTTAGCTGTAATAGGATATTTTGTTACCTTTGTTTTGAGAC
The DNA here is from genome assembly GCA_024500475.1 of Phthorimaea operculella. Lineage (NCBI taxonomy): Eukaryota > Metazoa > Arthropoda > Insecta > Lepidoptera > Gelechiidae > Phthorimaea > Phthorimaea operculella. The sequence goes on along the minus strand of JANFCV010000025.1, from coordinate 1,868,708 downwards.
GTTCATGGGATTTACCCGATTTAGCATTTTGTCTCAAAGAAAACTCTAAGAAGTACCCTAAGTCTTGCGTTCTGCTTCAGCTTAGTTCCAATTTGTGTGTAAAAGTAGATTGACCGTTAGCTAATGAACCTCGTTAGGTGGTTAGAGGTAGGTAGGTGATTATGGTCCAGATTTGCTTTTATTACTTCTAAGATAAGCAGCGTCTTATAAAAACGCTGCCAATCAATGATGTGGGTTGTTATGTAGGTATACTTAGGATGAGTGTAGCAACGTACCTAGGTACGTATCTCGATTTGGTATAAACAGCTAACTGCGCTGCAACAATTTACAGCTACAGTAGGTACCTATTCCATATTTTATAAATTATTTTATAAAATGTAGACGGTAGGAAAAACTGGAGTGTTGTTAACACCACTTACCTAAGTTTTGAGTTCTTAGGCCGAAAAGTATAACCGTAGACAAATTTCACTAGAAATGGTCGCGTGCCATAAGTGTCGCATAAAGCCAAGGCATATGGCATTTTGCGCCTTATGCTTTATGAAATATGAGGCACATTTACGTAAATTTTTTGCATTTTTACAAAGCAGATGCATCTGCTGTTCAGATTTCCATTGCACATCTCAGAAACACCAAACTTTTTACATTTATGAAAAATGAAGTAGGTAATTTATGACGAAATCAATAAACGATGTAATACTTATGGATTACTTTTTTACAGTCGGTAGTTTGTAGTTATAGACTCCTAATATCGGTAGGTAATAGGTACGGGATCCCGCGTTTCGAGATGTGCTAGATCATATAATTCATGTTCAAACCAAAAAAATATTATGTCAATACCATGACCTTCGAGTTTCTTTTCTACGTTTTCTTATATTCCGTGGAGTTATTTTACAATATCGGGATCGGGATAAAAATCAGATTGCGGGATACCTCATCATATCTAATCATAAGCAATTAAAAGTCTCACCACCTACCTATAGTGATGGACGAAGGTACAACCATTAACTTTTCTATAAGTATTGAACAATATTTTTTGTAGAATGCGTTATATTACTATGCTATTGCAAAAATTTTGCTCTTTCAAACTTTTACACCAAAAGCTTGTGACCATATTTCTCCTTTTCTTGGAAAACAAAACGCCTTAATGCAAATTGTTGAAGGTTGCGTCGGATTAACTACAACAAAGGGTTGAACATTGTCTAAAGACACAAAGAAAAAAAAGCTTTGAGAATAACGGTAACACAGAGGACTGATAACAATCATTTCGAGACTTTATTTTTATAGTAGGTCTTCCTATTTACTAATATCTTTGTAGTTTCAGTTCTTTATAATACTATCTTACATCTAAAGCCCTTATTACACCTTCCTAAATTTAGTCACCTAAATGAATTAGTCACTAAATTCAGAAAAGTGCAATAGCATTTAGAGAGGTAGGTTTCTAAATTTAGGAAAAAGTACGGCCACTGACTCACTAAATCATTTAGGAACCTAATTAGAATCGAATTTAGGAAGGTGTGATCGCGTTTAGTCCTTTCAGACTTTCAGTCGGTGTCCAGCACTTCGCGAGAGTGGATGTGTTGCTCGTTTTCTCCACAGGTGTTCGAGATGTCGACTAAGGAAAAAGAAATTTTAGGTTCTATAAAAGAGCTTTATAAAGATATGCCATATGCCAGTGTTACTATCAATCTTTGTTTTGCACTTATACTGTCTCAAGACAGTATTTTGTTTTTGTATGTATGGTGTCTCAAGATTTAGTAAAATATCGAACGATCTTGAATCCATTCGCAGATAATTTCTAAAGTCTTCCGGTTCTAAAACTGACATTATAATCATATTTGATAGCTTTTCGCGAAGTAACAAATATTCCTTAACCCACGTCTTTCTTTTTATTTTTTTTATTTTGATTGACCCAATGGCCAGGGCCAGGGCCGCGTGGCCAATTTTTTGATGTTTAGACAATACTGGTGCCATTTGGTAAACGTCCGCCTTCGTTGCGTTTCAGCAGGCAACTGATTTAGTAACTAAATTTAGAACAGTGTGATCAGAAGCTTCTAATTTCGTTCCTTTTCTGAATCCTAATTTAGGTGACTAAATTTAGGAAGGTGTAATAAGCACTTAAGTAAAAGGTAAAAGGCCCGACTAATGAGAATTCTTGTTATTTATAGCAAAACTTGTGCTCATGTTTTATTTCCTGAGTCTCTAATGCGTTAAGTTAATACTGAATACACTTACTTAGTTGTATTAAACATTCAAACGAAGTTTTAAGACATAAAAAATTACACGGAAACATATTGGGTGAAATTTTACTAGTGACCGATAGCGAAAACTCAGAACCGACTGGTGATAAGGAACAACTTTCCCCAAGGAACATAGGTCGAACGAAATACGAAAAAAAATTTGGTCCTCCCATACAAAATTGCCGATCAGCTGATTTGATTTACTATGCGAGGTCAAAAAAAATTTTCGTATAACGACCTATGTTCCCATATTAATATGACCTCCCATAGTAAATCAAATCAGCTGATCGGCAAATTTGTATGGGAGGTCCAAATTTTTTTTCGTATTTCGTTCGACCTAGGTATGTTCCTTGGGGAAAGTTATTCCTTATCACTTAGTACCTGGGTACGTTACTAATTAATTTTAGACCTGTTCAACAAAAGTAGATCGCTATAATTTTATGTTGCAAGTCAAAAAAGTGCCGGTTCAATGATAAACGTACTTTTTTAATCTTAAAATCGTCGTCCTAGTAAAATATTTTAAGATGCTAGCTCGTCACATAGATTTAAAATGTTGTTAATAATTTATCTAAGTCGAGTATCTGCCTAATCAAATTTATAGTGTTGAATGTTGATTGGGTGAGTAGGTATACCATCTAAGGGTGAGAATCCACCAGAGCTGTGCGAGTAAAATGTGTCGTACGAGGAGGTGTAGCTGTGCTGTGGAAATGTGTAGGGGTTTCCACCGAAGCTGCGAAATGTGTGAACGGGGGGAAATGCAATGTAGTGGAAACCTCGCAACATATTCCTAGCAGCACATTTCTCGCAACACATTCCTCGCTACACATTCGTCGCAACGCATCCTTCGCACACATTTCTCGCTTGTTTTGTATGTAGAATGGCCTCGCTTCGCTCAACCCTATTCTACCAGAGCTGAGCTGAGCGAGGCTAGGAAAATGAAGTGATTCTATTGGTGGATTTTTTCCTCGCACACCGCTTAGCTACCTCGCACAGCTCTGGTGGATTCTCACCCTAAAACTCTATCGATAAATCAGTAAGAGTACTTTACAACATATAAGCTACTCGGCATACATACTCACTCACATTATGAATAGGTATATTCAATTGAATTGCAAAAAGGTTTATATCTACCTCGAATCTCGTAACTGGACATTCTCACAATCAATACTTCCTTCCTATATAAAATGAAATCCTCTGCCGTATATTTAGACGCAAGGGTCACTGTAAGCATATAAAGGGGGAGCACCCTATTTTGACTCAATTAAGACCCTGCGCAACCCTTCTTCGTTTGATGAAGGGTGCTGGGTGCTGTGTTGCCAACGCCCAATGAACTTTAATAAACATTGAATTATCTTATTCTTATGACATCGAGCCGATGAACGACTCGGCATACTCTGGTGCCAGAGTTTTTTTAACCGCTTACTACTAGTACTTAGTAGTAACAGTGACTTCGCTAAAAATAACATAAGCATCACCCTGATGCTAAATCCGCCAATCACCCCGAAGCTAAATCCGCCAATGATGGCCTCGATTTTGACAGGACACCTCCAGAACTTATTCGCACTGTTCCTGTCAATTTCTTACGTGACGAAAAACCTTATCGCTAACCTTATAACCCTAATGAATGTTTACTATTTTGAAGAAATTTTTTTTTTCCACAAGGTAGTATTTTTTGGAACACTTGGTGTTTTAATCAAACACTAGATATTGATATTAACTTTTTGGTTACAAAGTTAATACAAATGAAGCAAGCGGAAAAAATTCAAACCGCCGGCGGGATTCGAACTTGTCAGAAGACGTGGGTTCGAATCCCGCCGGCGGTGTGAATTTTTTCCGCTTGCTTCATTTGTATTAACTTTGTAACCAAAAAGTTAATATCAATATCTAGTGTTTGATTAAAACACCAAGTGTTCCAAAAATACTATCTTGTGGAAAAAAATTTTTCTTCAAAATAGTAAACATTCACAAATCGAAAAAGCTCCATCTCTCGTCAACTTGTACATACGTAATGTTGTCAGTTGAGTGACTGTATAGTTCTACTACAAAGTCATAGATGGCGCTCAAGCTACCCGTGAGTAGTCAAGTGACAAAACAATATGAACGAAGCAAGTGGATCACAATTTCGCCGCCTCGGGCAGAACCCGCCGTGGTGTAGCGGCTTAACACGTCTGACCCGGCTTGTCAGAAGACGTGGGTTCGAATCCGCCGGCGGTGTGAATTTTTTCCGCTTGCTTCATTTGTATTAACTTTGTAACCAAAAAGTTAATATCAATATCTAGTGTTTGATTAAAACACCAAGTGTTCCAAAAAATACTATCTTGTGGAAAAAAAAAATTTTTCTTCAAAATAGTAAACATTCACAAATCGGAAAAAGCTCCATCTCTCGTCAACTTGTACATACGTAATGTTGTCAGTTGAGTGACTGTATAGTTCTACTACAAAGTCATAGATGGCGCTCAAGCTACCCGTGAGTAGTCAAGTGACAAAGCAATATGAACGAAGCAAGTGGATCACAATTTCGCCGCCTCGGGCAGAACCCGCCGTGGTGTAGCGGCTTAACACGTCTGACCCGGCTTGTCAGAAGACGTGGGTTCGAATCCCGCCGGCGGTGTGAATTTTTTCCGCTTGCTTCATTTGTATTAACTTTGTAACCAAAAAGTTAATACTTATAACCCTACCTAAAAAAAATCTGACGATATTGTATTTTTTGTTAACCTCTCACTCAATCAATTTGGTAAGTAGGTAGAGCAACTACCTATCGAAATACTAAAGTTATGAGCAGTCAGTTATACCTACCGTGTCACATACAAGAAAGAAAATATAAAAAGACGGCATATCTACTGCTACTGGCCACCCTAAAGTGCAATTTGCACAGGAATAAACTGAGGGAACCTTGTTTTCCTTTTTCTGTCTTCTACCACTGTGCGACTAATAAATCGATAAAATTTACCGGTATTTTTCTGATGGTAAGAAGTATTTACAGAAAAATGGAATTGATTTTAGGTGGTTAAATAAATACCGGTATTGCGGGATCCCGCACTAGTGTTCACTACAGTACAGAGCGGGATTAAGAAAGCGCGAAAGTAGTATTTTCAAAAATATCCACGTAATACTCGCGCAGTGCACATATGCCATATAATATGGCAAACAATAATGTTGCCAAATTGGGATCCATGCTGTATCTGCACAAGTTTTACCTACTTACTTCAAAGCGTGCTTGATTGCATTTTAAATTATTTTTGTAGTAGGTATTTATCAATTTCGCAGGTAGCTAAGGACTGATGTAACTAATCCCATGATTTGTCTTTGTAGGTACCTATTGTAGGCATCTAGGCCATCTATATGCCTACCTACCTGCCTACTTATGTGACCCACGCACAGGCCCCTCTTCTCCACTGGGCACAATGGGCACGTGCCCAGGGCCCCGCAATCGATTGGGGCCCCCTGCTCGATTACCAAACCACAGATAACATAACATATGACCAGTAATATGTTTTCAAGTCAATTGCTAATCGCAATAATAATTTTCTATAAAAAATTAAACGAAGGGATCCGGAGTATTGGCAACACTGCCCGACTTCACGAACGGCGGCGGGAATTTCCCGACTCGTCTATCGGCGGCGGCGGGAATTCCCCTGTATTTGTCTGTGACATTGTGTGACGTTTCATTTGTTTCATCGTTTCGTTAGTCGTCGTTTCTGACTGTTCTCTGTGAAATACTTTCTAATAAATCGTTGTTTGCCTGTTTTGTTATAAAATGTCAAAAAGGTCGTATCCTAGTGGATCTGACAAAAGGAAAAAAGCTGCACACCAGAAGGAAGTCATTGAAAAGTTACCGAAATTAACATCATATTTTTATCACTTGCGGGGAAGCAGAGCGATAACGGCCGTAAAATACGGTCTTTGAGTATAAAGTGTAAATTGTGCTACGAGTAGGTATATTATGGTCTTGGGGCCCCATCATGCTAATGTGCCCAGGGCCTCTAATGGGTGAAAGACGGCCCTGCCCACGCAATTGTCGTTATTAATTCATTGCCTATACCTATAAGAAGAGAAGAGAGCCAGCGTACTTTGTGAGTTAGTGTCTACGTCGCCCTAAAACTTTTTTTACATTTATAAATTCCATGTGAAATTACTTATTTTACCCAATTTCACATGTCGAGTTGAAGCCGTGGCGCGCGCATTATCAAAATAACCCTTCGATTACCGAATGTTATTCTAAGAAGCAACTGAAAGGGCTAGCGTCCACGCGACAATGTTTTTTTACGTTTGGGACAATTTTGTGACACAATTATAAGCTTAAAATTGTGAGAATACATTCAGATTTCCATTTATCTATCACACAGTTTAGGTACATAAGATTTATGTTTAATACATTGAGGCTCAACCACCTGATTGTCCGAAAAGCAAGATGGTTTCGTGCTTCGGATGGACACGTGTTGCTGTCTATGATGTTGGTCGTTACACAACTATGTCAGAGGCCTGCTTTTTGCAGTAGGCGGTTGAAAAACTCTGACACCAGGGTTCATCGGGTCGTTGGACGAGTTGGTGTCCCATTCGAAGAAGCAGAAGAAGGTACATAAGATTTTGAGAGACGAAAAGATGATTCTGAGATTTGTAAGGTTTGGTACCTAATCCATCTAAAGTTTAAAGTATTACCTACAATCAAAAACAAACATGTTACCTATGGAAGGGATTATTACATGACCTTATGTTATGATAGCATTCCTTGGATTTTGTATCCCGTTTCTTGTGTCTTATTTACTTCTACCGTAAGCAATGCATCTATGAATGCAACACAAAGGTCGAGGGGCGGGTTTGCGCAAACTGCAGCCAACCAATAGTATAACCCCGTGTACCGCTATTTATATAGGGTGTAAAAAAAGGTATGGACTGCCATTCTTGAGGTCTATGTTTTATGGGGTTGGTTGGTTGCTTTATATACTTACTGAATTTACTTAATTATTCAGATAAGTTGATAACTTATAAATCTATAATTTTTCACCATAATTTTAGAAATTAATGGGTGTATTATGAATGTAATAAATAATAGCAGTCATAAAATGTATTAATTAGTCTTTATTCTCTTCTTTATAATGTCAGTATTTATGCATAATATTCTTAATTCATAATACCTACAACTTATCTAATTATTAATGTAAGACTAGGAAAAAATATTCACCTTAAATAAACATTATTATCACTATATAATTTATTTGACTTACCTAAGAAATTTAGTTACATAGGTCTATGCTGCATATACATTACAAAGTAAAAAAAAAGATTCGTAAGTAGGTATGTATACCTATACCCCGGTGGTGTTATTTTAACATAAGTAAAGTACATACTTGTGCTTTTCTTTTGTAATGTAAAATTTAGTGTAACAGTCTTACAAACTACAATTGTGTAGATATCATTTCCATACTTGCATTACATGAAATATTGGCAATTAACGGTTGTTAACCCAACACATTCTTTAGTTACCCGTAATGCTTACAATGCCTTCTATTCACTTGTGTAGCTACCTACTTAATGATTTATGTATCTTATCTATCACTCACATCACAAGTTATATTACACTTTGATACTCCACTACGATACACTACAGTCTTATCCATTCGAGGAGTTTATTGGTTCACTGATAATGCTGGCACCTCGTACAATACCGTGACCCTAGCTTCCCTCTTAACGCCGTCAATTTCTTCTGAAGATATGCCACTTGGAATGCCAGCCTGACTTCCCTGAGCTTTCTTCTATCACGGCTCTGTTTTGCTGCGAAGTTATTGCGCTCTCGTTGTTTTTTATACGAATCGTCGACTTCCTGATTCGTCTGCACTGCGCGACGCATCCTTGGATTGTTTCCTAGCAACGACCCACCGTTTCTTTCCGCCATGGCTCGCAAAGCGTCTCTTTCAAACGCTTGGTATTCAACATCGTCAGATAAAGACTCCCTCTCGTATAGCTCAGAGGAATGCGGCGATGGAGTAGTTCTAGTCTTCGAGTATGGCGACCAGGTTTGTCTTGCTGAATCTGGCGATTGTTGCGTGGTTGGAACAAAAGTCTGGTATTCCCTGGCGGGAAAACTCGGTGCGTTGTACTGGTAGTAAAGGTGTTCTTGGATTCTCGGCAGTTCTGGAGTCACACGGTCTGCTTTTACGTTTTTGCTCAAATCTAGTGCTTTTTCTGAGTACGGCGTCCACAGCGCCATGTTTTGTACTGCGAACTTGCGGAAGGGTTTCGGCCCGAATGGATTACGTGTCGATGGCTCAAGTGTCCCGCTGTCCTGTGGGCGGGGCGTCCGACAGGGAAGGGTTGAGCGTTAGTTATGAAGCTGTGAATTTGGGGTTACAACTAACGGGACCCGGAATGACTGGCGGATTAGATGCCGTTAAATATTGCAATGAAACTTCCTAGTATTGGCAATGCACAATGCGGGCGGCTGGCGCTTTTGTTTATATTAAAAAGAGTCCACTTTTATCTTAAGGCTTACGTTCGTATCGTTAATAACTGTTAGTTAAATAAATGGCAATTTTAGATACACTATAAGTACTAAGTAAGTAAGTAGCTACCTTTTGGTAAGTAAGAAGTGTCAAGTTAACACTTATTTTAAAATCTACCCACTAATTATGAAATTTGTACCTAAACACAGCCAACATTTGCCAACCAATGCAATCGGACGTCACGACCACTTATTGTAGGTAAAAAGTCGTATTCACTGGATAGAGCCTTGATTCAGTCGAAATCTTCGAAGATGCAGTTATCTAAGCAGTAAATTAGGGCAGACCTCGGGAATATTTTTTCAAAAGTAACGGACAACTATATTGCCAAAATCACACATTTCAAAGGGTAAATGCTGACATGCTATAATAATCGATCTTTATTCAATAGCTCGCAAACCGTATCCTAATGATCCTGTCAGGCGTATGTCCACCTCCGTCTTTGACGAAATAAATGAACAGAAATAATCCATCTCACTTCTATCGTAATGCTACATTATATCGAAGATCACAATTCGCAGACCACCATGACATTTCTATTATGAATTACAATAATGGGACTACGTAATAGAAGGAAAGAGTTGTCAAGTAACGGAAGTGGACGGTCAGAACCCGAATGGTCACAAAGTGGACCTACACTCAACAATATGGTGCGACAGTTGCGCTGTTTTCGCTTCGGCGATTGCAATGAAAGCGCAATACACAATAATAATCTTTGGCAGATTCACGATTTTTTATGAGTGACCACTCTGCGCAGCAGACGGTGATGGTTTTTTTCAACTCTGGTTCATATAGGTACCTACCTACTGTTTAGTTTTAAGACTTTATCGCCCATAGTATCTTATTATACCATGGAATAACCTAACATTGCGCCGGCTCCGCTCGCTACTTGACAAGGTCGTAAATAAAATACTTACCAAAGGTTATGGTTAAGGCTGGGCGCACACGTCCGGAATGCTAGCCCGGATTCCGGGCCCGGTTTCCCCGTCCGGAATTCCGGGCGCCTGCCGCAGACGCCCGGTTTTTTCTAACCTCAATATTTCCCGCCATTGCTCTCAGAGGCTCTGAGTAACGCGGATGTCAAAGCACGTTATCATGGAGTTGACTGAGGACTACGAATTACTTGTAATTGCATTGCCACTGGCGCTGAACAAGAAAAAAAAGTGTTGCGTCGGCACGATTCCGGTTGGAAAATTCCGGGCGTGTGCGGCGACTGGAACAAAATCTATGGGAGCGATGTATTTATTCGCTATGACGTCATCCGGTTTTGAAACCGGCCGGTTTGACAGCGCCGCCGGTTTGATTCAGCTCCGGGCAACCGTTTTCCATTCCGACTGGAATGGAACCAGACATGTGCGACAGTTAGAACATTTTGTATGAAAATATAGCATTCCGGGCCCCGGATGAGGAAACCGGGCCCGGGATCCGGGCTAGCATTCCGGGCGTGTGCGGCCGGCCTAAAACTTAAAACTGTTGTCCAAAAATACTACAGACTTCATTCATCGTTTTTTTAAATACTAAAAGTTAAAATGATATCAAAAATGAGTAAAAAATTATATGAAAGTTATTTTCTTCACTCCATCCAAAATATTGAAATATCACATCATATTTCAATAATTTCATACATAATACCGTTTTCAGTCGTCTTAAAAAGTAGTCCATTTGACCTATAAGTCAAGTATCGGGATTGCCTCGATCCCGTATTTACTGACAATCCCGCATTCTGGGGATTGCAATCCCTAACCTTCTACTTCTACTGCTTTCAACAAATTATAAAGTTAAAAATAAGTTTAGAATTAGGTAGCTTTACTCAAACCAATTTTTAAACGGAATTATCATGACGCTAGCGAAGACGAACGATCCCAAAAACCCTGTTTTTACACTGCCGACTACTAATAGTAGGTAGGTATATATTGCACTGCTCCCGCCTCTCCGAAAACGATTTCCTGTAGGTTCCTAGGTTGCCCGAAAAATAGGTTCCTATTGCAGAAACAGTAAATAACATTTTAAAATGTACCTACCTGTGTTGACGAAAATAAAAAATTAAGAAGCGACAAGGCCGCTTAATAGGGCGCTAATTAGTCTATCTAGTTCATTGGAAAAATAATGTTTCCTTTGGTGTGCAAAAAAATAGTAGGTTGTTGACAAGGACGGAAAATAAGACTTTGATGGACGAGTAGAGTTTGAACTTTTTGACTTTTTTAAACGAGTCTAGCAAATTCATTTTCCCCGAGGCTTACATAGTACTTTTCTCAAAAAAATGCTAGGAAATTATAAAGATTTTAATTTATTTTATAGTAATTTGATATAAAAAGTTGTTTTACTGATTACTAAGTCAAGATGTGGATTTGGAGTTATTCTTTTTTATTTTGTAATTTCTGAACGATTTCGATATCATGGAAATCGTTCAGAAATTACAAAATCACAGACAATTTCAAATTTTCTGGATTGTTTTTTTGAAAGAAATTGTCATGTTTCCTAGCATGTTTGAGAAAAGTATTTTTATCTAAGAACGTGTCTGAATTCTGACATGGTTTTCGTACCGACGACTGCAGTCTAAGTAATCTAGTAATCATAATCATATACGGAATAGGCAGCAGCGTTCCCTGTAAATTCAACATCTTGAACTGCGCATAAACGTTAGTCTGTCTGCAGTGGCCCTTAGAACTATCTTTTTTTAGGACAATCAGATGGTTCAACCAAAATTAAGAATCGTTATTAATGGAAGGAAGTCCTCTGGGTCTTCCTTTCGTCAGCACCTTGATATGGAGGATCAAATTCTTTTTTAATTTGTATTTATATATCTTACATTTTTACACGAAACTGTCCTTGATTATTTGTGGATTTCTGGGATCATGAAAAATTAAAATACCTTTGTTCTCTGCGCAAGAGCAGTTTATTGACCTTCAATATATTGAAACGTAGTCAGTATTTACAGTGATACCACAACTTTTCTTAAACCGTATATAAACTAATTATATAATAAATTGCACAATTACAATCATCTTACTGATCCAGTCAATAAATTACTTTTAAAATGATTGCAGAATTAAAATATAAAATTAAATAAAAAGCTTGCAAACTTTATATAAATTATGCAGTTTATCAGTCAAAAATTACACCTAAATTACATTAACATTTATAACTTTAGAATCACTGACGGTGCGTAAACGTAACAATATTAACAATAACCCACATGACAACAAACACTGAAATACAGGGTGTTAGAAAAATTACTATTTTTCTTTGAAACTGAACAACTTATTCCAAATAACGTATGAGGAATTTTAATCTCCATACATGTGAGGCAAAAGGGATCAGTGCCATTAAACATTACAACGCAGTCTTTTCCTAACACCCTGTATACAATAAATAGTCAATATTTTCACCTATTACTTTTAGGCCGTATTGTATTATTTATAATCTACTAACAAAGGTGTATAAAAGAGAAATTATATTAGTGGAAAATATAGAAAATAAGCACCAGCGAAATAAAACATGGAAATACAAAACAAAAATATCATAAAATCCATTTAAAGTAGAAAGTGTATAACATGTCATAAAATCCTATTGAAAACTTATAATTTGAGACAAAATAGGTACAATAAATAATATTTTATAGTGTAACTTCATTGCTATATTAACTTAATAGTAATAAACATTTTGGCCCATGACTAACTACGGTCTAAATCCTAACTTTATTTATTTACATTGATTTACAAACAGAATATAACTGTGAAATATTGACGATTACAATAAATTTGAAAGTGGAAATAAATAAGGGCACTGCCCAGTGCAAACCCAGTCATATAATAAAGAAGAGATTTCTTCGCGAAACCATTTATCCTTAACCTAAATATTAGGGCCAGCGCATACCTAGCGCCCTTTAGCGCGAGGCATTCTCAGCAGAAAAAAATGAGAGAGAACTAAAAGTAAGTAAAATAAAGTCGATACTGACTGAAACCAGACCTAACTTTATTTCAACTGTTAGATCTCAATCTATTTTCTCCTAAAAACGTCTTACGCCAGGCGTTAAGTTACGCGCTGCCCTTAGAGTATAATTTTGTCAACTCATGAACTTCATAAAATTGCGAAGCCTTAGATTTACTTATGAACATGCCGAAGCCCAAACTGCGTAGTATTTGAAATGGGCGGACTAGTCGATTAAATTTATTGTAATATTACCCGAGTTTTATTAAAAACTACCAGATTTTCTACTCTGGCAACACATTTTGGTAGATTTTTAACCTCTCAACCGCTGTCAACCAGTCTTGACCAAATGGAATCACCATGACATGCAGCAAAGGCAGCCTACGAAGTATCATGGTCATGTCATGACTGGATGACTGTGGCGATCAAAAGGTTAACATAATTATTGCCAGAAATATTGATAATTTCAACAATATTTGGCAGTTTAAACTATATTATTTGCAATATATCAATATACTGCTATTCGTCGAAGTTCAAAGGCATCAATAATTGTATCTCACGTTACTATCTAACTAGTAACCAAAATCGGCCGTATTATTTTATACATACATTTTCAACAGAAGGCTGCAATCATACTCTATAGTATTTGAAACGATTTCCCTATTAGGCCGTCGGTAGTACTCATTTATCTTGCGTTTTATACCATGGTATGGTAAACTGTCAGCGGCATAAACTATCTAAGGACGACAAGGATCACCAGGTCGTTTGTCGACTCTGTGTCCCACTTCACAGAAGATCAAGGGGTACAGTGAAATCTCTTTGATTCAAACAATAAAGTAGGTAGGTCCCAAATATCCCAATCTACCTTCAAACATTTTCGTCAGTGATAGACTAATAGAAGTTGCTGTAAAAGAGGGCCTAAACCTCCTTAGTTGACCATTTCTGCAGACCGCTATACTCTTCGTTGATAGGTTTTGCTATTGCCAATAAAGTGGGCGGGACTTAACTTGGTCGTCTCAGAATCTGGACTAAAATATTCATCGTTGCAGCTAAAATGGGCGGGGCTTCAGTTGATGGCCTGCTCAGTCATCTGCAGGCACAGCGCGTCTAGACTTGAATACTCATCTGTGGGGGTCTGTAAGGGGTGTTGCGCGGGGGGGAAGGGGGGGTAGCTGTTGCTCTTGCCGCGCGGGGTGGGCGGGGCCTTGCTGGGAGGGGCCCACACGCGCTTCGCTGGCTTGCTGTAGCCGTGAGGGGGCCCTGTGCGCCATCTGGAAAATAATTGTATGTTGATTAATTTAGCCGATTCCAAATGGGATTTTTACATGTGAAAAAGCTATCCCGAAAAATCACCAACAATCTTTCTACCAAACCTCGAGTGAACATAATTACATACACTTAGGGTTACATTTAATCGGGTACAAATCTCTTGAGGGTGTGGTCTACTCACAAAACTGAACAACTCTTGTTAGAAAATTTTCTTCGAAATATGAAAAAAAAAATTTGGACCTCCCATACAAAAATGTTGAAAATGTGTGTCACTTAGTATAAGCCCGAGCGGCGGCTGGTCTCAACAGTATCTCACAAAAGAATAGAATATTTTAGCTATGTACGGGTAGAGGAGCTCTAGTACTTCGGATTGGTCGTGGTCTGGCGCAGCTTGGCACGTTTGGCGGAGTAGCTAAAAGTTTGCCCTCTGAAAAAAGTTAAAAATATCTCATCGAAGAATAGAATGAAAATATATCGTACCGACTAGTCTGGCTAGTGGTAGATCGCACACATGGTGAAAGAACTGCCGCGGCGGTAGGCGGTGCCGCAGTGTGCGTGGGGCTGTGTGTGACACTCACTTGGGTTTGAGGTTGCGTCTGGCTAGTGGTAGATCGCACACATGGTGGAAGAACTGCCGCGGCGGTAGGCGGTGCCGCAGTGTGCGTGGGGCTGTGTGTGACACTCACTTGGGTTTGAGGTTGCGTCTGGCTAGTGGTAGATCGCACACATGGTGGAAGAACTGCCGCGGCGGTAGGCGGTGCCGCAGTGTGCGTGGGGCTGTGTGTGACACTCACTTGGGTTTGAGGTTGCGTCTGGCTAGTGGTAGATCGCACACATGGTGGAAGAACTGCCGCGGCGGTAGGCGGTGCCGCAGTGTGCGTGGGGCTGTGTGTGACACTCACTTGGGTTTGAGGTTGCGTCTGGCTAGCGGTAGATCGCACACATGGTGGAAGAACTGCCGCGGCGGTAGGCGGTGCCGCAGTGTGCGTGGGGCTGTGTGTGACACTCACTTGGGTTTGAGGTTGCGTCTGGCTAGTGGTAGATCGCACACATGGTGGAAGAACTGCCGCGGCGGTAGGCGGTGCCGCAGTGTGCGTGGGGCTGTGTGTGACACTCACTTGGGTTTGAGGTTGCGTCTGGCTAGCGGTAGATCGCACACATGGTGGAAGAACTGCCGCGGCGGTAGGCGGTGCCGCAGCCGACGCAGTGCTTGCTGTAAGTCAGGTCTCGCGAAGTCGTGCTTTTTGGCATTCCCTGGGGGAGGCCCATTTGGCGTTTCCTGGGTGGACGAACAGTCTCTCACGCTAACTCAAGAACAAATCTGTTTTAAAGGTTTCGATTTTCTAGTGACTGATACGGACAAGCCGGACAAAAACTATATTGAACGATTCAATCGATGTTGCTGTATCTAGAAAAGTAGACTGTACCACCAGTTGACTGCAATTGGCTGCTGTGATGAAGCCAAAATTTGTGCACTCACTTGGGTTTTAGGTTGCGTCTCGCTAGTGGTAGATCGCACACATGATGGAAGAACTGCCGCGGCGGTAGGCGGTGCCGCAGCCGACGCAGTGCTTGCTGTAAGTCTGGTCTCGCGAACGACTCATACAAATAATAAGTGTGTTCACACTTGTGGTGAAGTGTCGTGGAACTGATGGGAGGTGTAATAATCGGGTTTGCCTATTTAAACGTGGTGTGGGAAATCCTCCGACCACATGGACCGATGACTTAGAGAGCGGTTGGAAGCGACTGGATGGCGTGCACGGGAGGTCGTGCTTTATGGCGTTTCCTGGGTGACTTACCTACTTCCACTCCACTAGTTGGCTGCAATAAGCTGATGCGATGAAAAAGTAAAAAACCGCGCTTACTTAGGTTTAAGATTGCGTCTGGCTAGTGGTAGATCGCACACATGATGGAAGAACTGCCGCGGCGGTAGGCGGTGCCGTAGTGTGCGTGGGGCTGTGTGTGACACTCACTTGAGTTTGAGGTTGCGTCTGGCTAGTGGTAGATCGCACACATGATGGAAGAACTGCCGCGGCGGTAGGCGGTGCCGTAGTGTGCGTGGGGCTGTGTGTGACACTCACTTGGGTTTGAGGTTGCGTCTGGCTAGTGGTAGATCGCACATGATGGAAGAACTGCCGCGGCGGTAGGCGGTGCCGTAGTGTGCGTGGGGCTGTGTGTGACACTCACTTGGGTTTGAGGTTGCGTCTGGCTAGTGGTAGATCGCACACATGGTGGAAGAACTGCCGCGGCGGTAGGCGGTGCCGCAGTGTGCGTGGGGCTGTGTGTGACACTCACTTGGGTTTGAGGTTGCGTCTGGCTAGTGGTAGATCGCACACATGATGGAAGAACTGCCGCGGCGGTAGGCGGTGCCGCAGTGTGCGTGGGGCTGTGTGTGACACTCACTTGGGTTTGAGGTTGCGTCTGGCTAGTGGTAGATCGCACACATGGTGGAAGAACTGCCGCGTTGCGGTGCCGCAGTGTGCGTGGGGCTGTGTGTGACACTCACTTGGGTTTGAGGTTGCGTCTGGCTAGTGGTAGATCGCACACATGGTGAAAGAACTGCCGCGGCGGTAGGCGGTGCCGCAGTGTGCGTGGGGCTGTGTGTGACACTCACTTGGGTTTGAGGTTGCGTCTGGCTAGTGGTAGATCGCACACATGGTGAAAGAACTGCGGTGCCGCAGTGTGCATGGGGCTGTGTGTTACACTCACTTGGGTTTGAGGTTGCGTCTGGCTAGTGGTAGATCACACACATGATGAAAGAACTGCCGCGGCGGTAGGCGGTGCCGCAGTGTGCGTGGGGCTGTGTGTGACACTCACTTGGGTTTGAGGTTGCGTCTGGCTAGTGGTAGATCGCACACATGGTGGAAGAACTGCCGCGGCGGTAGGCGGTGCCGCAGTGTGCGTGGGGCTGTGTGTGACACTCACTTGGGTTTGAGGTTGCGTCTGGCTAGCGGTAGATCACACACATGGTGGAAGAACTGCCGCGGCGGTAGGCGGTGCCGCAGTGTGCGTGGGGCTGTGTGTGACACTCACTTGGGTTTGAGGTTGCGTCTGGCTAGCGGTAGATCACACACATGGTGGAAGAACTGCCGCGGCGGTAGGCGGTGCCGCAGCCGACGCAGTGCTTGCTGTAAGTCAGGTCTCGCGAACGACTCGTACAAATAATAAAAGTGTGTTCATACTTGTGGTGAAGTGTCGTGGAACTGATGGGGGGTGTTATAAGCGGGCTTGCCTAGGCAAGCGTAGCGTGGGACACGCTCTGACCAGATGGAGCGATGACTAAGAGTTCCCTGGGTGAGGCCTACGTCCACCAGTTGACTGCAATAAGCAGGGCCCCAAGTTTGCTATTTTTAGCCATTGTGATGCCAGCGACACACAACTGTCATTGCATTGCCACTGTGATTTGGCTATACCAAAAACTGTTAGCAGAATACGAAATTAAAAAACCATTCAACTGTCATTCCATGTGAGACGATTTTCATTTAGCAGACTTCGGCCCCTGATGTGATGAAGAAGTAAAAATGATCGCTTACTTGGGTTTGAGGTTGCGTCTGGCTAGTGGTAGATCGCACACATGGTGGAAGAACTGCCGCGGCGGTAGGCGGTACCGCAGCCGACGCAGTGCTTGCTGTAAGTCAGGCCTCGCGAACGACTCATACAAATTACGAGTATAAAAGTGTGTTCATACTTGTGGTGAAGTATCGTGGATGGGAGGTGTTATAAGCGGGCTTGCCTAGGCAAGCGTAGCGTGGGTTACCCTCTGACCAGATGGACCGATGACTAAGAGTTGGAAGCGACTGAATGGCGTGCACGGTAGTTCGTGCTTACAGCAAGTAAGTCAGGTCTCGCGAAGAGGTCGTGCTTTATGGCTTTCCCTGGGTGAGGCCTACATCCACCAGTTAGGCTAATACTTAAGAGTATATATAAGCAAGATATAGTGCGCATTAGGCCCCGCGGCGTACTGTCAAAGCGTAAGCAGTTGCTCCCTAGATACAGACGTCAAATGTATGAGAAGTCATAGAGGTTCAATAGTGCTGTCACTGGCGTCTTGCTACTGACAGACAGAGAGGTAGCACCCAGACTACTGCCGACAGTTCAGCTTGCTTATATATACTCTAAGGGCTAATGTGATAAAGAGGTAAAATGAGTACTCACTTAGGTTTAAGATTGCGTCTGGCTAGTGGTAGATCGCACACATGATGGAAGAACTGCGGTGCCGCAGTGTGCGTGGGGCTGTGTGTGACACTCACTTGGGTTTGAGGTTGCGTCTGGCTAGTGGTAGATCGCACACATGGTGGAAGAACTGCCGCGGCGGTAGGCGGTGCCGCAGTGTGCGTGGGGCTGTGTGTGACACTCACTTGGGTTTGAGGTTGCGTCTGGCTAGTGGTAGATCGCACACATGGTGGAAGAACTGCCGCGGCGGTAGGCGGTGCCGCAGTGTGCGTGGGGCTGTGTGTGACGCTCACTTGGGTTTGAGGTTGCGTCTGGCTAGTGGTAGATCGCACACATGGTGGAAGAACTGCCGCGGCGGTAGGCGGTGCCGCAGCCGACGCAGTGCTTGCTGTAAGTCAGGTCTCGCGAAGAGGTCGTGCTTTTTTTTCCTGGGTGGACGTATCACCAGTTGACTGTAATAAGCAGGGCCCCAAGTCTGCTATTTTCAGCCACTGTGATGCCAGCGACACTCAACTATCGTTCTATTGCCACTATGATTTTTCTATACCAATAACAATAAGCAAATACGAAACTACCAAAACCATCCAACTGACTTGCCATCGACACTCAAGTGAGACGATTCTCATTTAGCGGACTTCGGCCCCTGATGTGATGAAACAGTAAAAATGATCGCTTACTTGGGTTTAAGGTTGCGTCTCGCTAGTGGTAGATCGCACACATGGTGGAAGAACTGCCGCGGCGGTAGGCGGTGCCGCAGCCGACGCAGTGCTTGCTGTAAGTCAGGTCTCGCGAAGAGATCGTGCCTTTTGGAGTTCCCTAGGTAAGGCCTACATCCACCAGTTAGGCTAATACTTAGAGTATAAAGCAAGCTTTAAAGTGCGCATTACGCCCCGCGGTGTACTGTCAAAGCGTAAGCAGTTGCTCTTTAGATACAAACGTCAGATATATGAGAAGTTATAGATGTTCAGTAGTGCTGTCACTGTCGTTTTACAACTGACAGACAGAGAGAGATTGAGAAGAACTGCCAACTGTTCTAACTTTTTAGGCGCACTCTATAGCTTGCTTATAAATACTCTAAAATGATCGCTTACTTAGGTTTAAGGTTGCGTCTGGCTAGTGGTAGATCGCACACATGGTGGAAGAACTGCCGCGGCGGTAGGCGGTGCCGCAGTGTGCGTGGGGCTGTGTGTGACACTCACTTAGGTTTGAGGTTGCGTCTGGCTAGTGGTAGATCGCACACATGATGGAAGAACTGCCGCGGCGGTAGGCGGTGCCGCAGCCGACGCAGTGCTTGCTGTAAGTCAGGTCTCGCGGAGAGGTCGTGCTTTATGGCGTTCCCTGGGAGAAACCTACTTTCACCAGCTGACTGCAATAAGCAGGGCCCCAAGTCTGCTATTTTAGACATTGTGATGCCAGCGTGATTTTTCTATACCAAAAACTGTTAGCAGAATACGAAACTACCGAAACCATCCAACTGACATGCCATCGACACTCAAGTGAGACGGTTTTCATTTAGCAAACTTCGGCCCCTGAGGTGATGAAAAAGTAAAAAACCGCACTCACTTGGGTTTAAGGTTGCGTCTGGCTAGTGGTAGATCGCACACATGGTGGAAGAACTGCCGCGGCGGTAGGCGGTGCCGCAGCCGACGCAGTGCTTGCTGTAAGTCGGGTCTCGCGAAGAGGTCGTGCTTTATGGCATTCCCTGGGAGAAACCTACTTTCACCAGTTAAGCTAATGCTTAGAGTATATATAAGCAAGCTATAGAGTACTATAGCCCCACGGCGTACTGTCAAAGCGTAAGCAGTTGCTCCCTAGATACAGACGTCAAATGTATGAGAAGTTATAGATGTTCAATAGTGCTGTCACAGGCGTTTTGCTACTGACAGAGAGAGAGGTAGCGCCCAGACTACTGCCGACAGTTCTAACTTTTTAGACGCACTCTATGGCTTGCTTATATATACTCTAAGGGCTAATGTGATAAAGAGGTAAAAATGAGCACTCACTTGGGTTTGAGGTTGCGTCTGGCTAGTGGTAGATCACACACATGATGGAAGAACTGCCGCGGCGGTAGGCGGTGCCGCAGTGTGCGTGGGGCTGTGTGTGACACTCACTTGGGTTTGAGGTTGCGTCTGGCTAGTGGTAGATCGCACACATGATGGAAGAACTGCCGCGGCGGTAGGCGGTGCCGCAGTGTGCGTGGGGCTGTGTGTGACACTCACTTGGGTTTGAGGTTGCGTCTGGCTAGTGGTAGATCGCACACATGATGGAAGAACTGCCGCGGCGGTAGGCGGTGCCGCAGTGTGCGTGGGGCTGTGTGTGACACTCACTTGGGTTTGAGGTTGCGTCTGGCTAGTGGTAGATCGCACACATGATGGAAGAACTGCCGCGGCGGTAGGCGGTGCCGCAGTGTGCGTGGGGCTGTGTGTGACACTCACTTGGGTTTGAGGTTGCGTCTGGCTAGTGGTAGATCGCACACATGATGGAAGAACTGCCGCGGCGGTAGGCGGTGCCGCAGTGTGCGTGGGGCTGTGTGTGACACTCACTTGGGTTTGAGGTTGCGTCTGGCTAGTGGTAGATCGCACACATGATGGAAGAACTGCCGCGGCGGTAGGCGGTGCCGCAGTGTGCGTGGGGCTGTGTGTGACACTCACTTGGGTTTGAGGTTGCGTCTGGCTAGTGGTAGATCGCACACATGATGGAAGAACTGCCGCGGCGGTAGGCGGTGCCGCAGTGTGCGTGGGGCTGTGTGTGACACTCACTTGGGTTTAAGGTTGCGCCTGGCTAGTGGTAGATCGCACACATGGTGAAAGAACTGCCGCGGCGGTAGGCGGTGCCGCAGCCGACGCAGTGCTTGCTGTAAGTCAGGTCTCGCGAAGAGGTTGTGCTTTTTGGTATTCCCATCCACCAGTTAGGCTAATACTTAAAGTATAAAGCAAGCTATAGAGTGCGCATTAGGCCCGCGGCGTACTGTCAAAGCGTAAGCAGTTGCTCCCGACCTCCCTAGATACAGACGTCAAATGTATGAAAAGTTATAGATGTTCAGTAGTGCTGTCACTGGCGTTTTGCTACTAAAAGACAGGTGTAGCGCCCAGACTACTGTCGACGGTTCTAACTTTTTAGGCGCACTCTATAGCTTGCTTATACTCTAAGGGTTAATGTGATAAAGAGGTAAAAAAGCGCACTTATGCCCCGATTACACGTAGCGAGTACAGTGGCGAGTCAGTGCACTCGGCCGAGTGCTCGGTATGTATAAACATATCACCGAGTACTCGGCCGAGCGCTCGCCCGAGTGGCTGGGGCGAGACAGCTACTCGGACCCTATTCTATTTACTAGGCCGAGTGCCCACCCCCCTGCTTCCGCGCACTGACTCGCTAGCCCACTCATGCGGTGCTATACCGAAGTAAAGGGATTTTGTTTCATATAAATTTCAACAGATGGCGTTACTGGTAGCGAATTTAACATTAGGTCCGAAACAAAGGCGAAAATTATAGCAAAAAAGTATTGAAAAAATATGATTCCATAATTTGAGACGCCCAGAGACTGAAAAACGCGAAATTAGCACATTTTCGTAATATTTTTCACAAAGTGTGACGTCACCGGTAGATTTTATTGATTTACCATTTTTTGCCGTAAACCCGACCACCCACCAGGGTGCTAAGTGTTACTAGGTGAAAATGATAGATGGCGCTGTTTTGCAAAATATCGCGGTAAACGATTAAAGGTCGCGCGAATAGGCGCGCTGGCTCACAGATAGCAGCACTGGAACACAAATGGACTGTTAGGGTTTCGTATACTATTACAAACCCTTACCATTTTCATCATGAAGTCTGTCTGTCTGTATATATGCCCACCTCTTATAACGTAGTCAATTTAAGACCGCTCGACAAGAAAATTTGGTGTGAAGATAGATCGTGTTGACCTAATAATAGTAATTTGTAGATACCTATACAGGGTGTTAGGGACGGTGTATCGAAAACTTTGCAGGCATTATCAGACCTCAAACTGAACAACTTTTACTATGGAGCCAGTTGTGGAAAATGAAAAAAAAAATTTCGACCTCCCTTATATAATTCACGATCGTACAAAATTAGGTACGTCGCTGTCGCTTAAATTGTCGCTCGCTACGACATATTAAATAACACCTTCCTGCCTCATTCATTTATTTATTTTTTAATATTTGTGCTTTAAATAGAAAAAGGTACATACATCGACCGGGAATCGAACCCTAGGTAAACGCCCCACCGCTCTGCCACTGAGCTATCGATGCACCGGCCGATTAATGCCAAATTTTGTATCTCTTGATGATCGTCGCTTGAAGACGATGACGACGACAATATCGTACGATTAACTAAACATTTTATTTATGGCGCAAAGTTGGGAAGTCGACTAATCGGTCGCCAACCGGCGCAATGACCCTACCTACTTTCATAATCTCGAAATTCGCATCCCTCCCTTCCCTACAAAGCGCGCCGGCGGCTGTGACCTTCAGAGGTAGGTAGTCGCCGGCACATGAACTCTCACGCGCAGCAATTTGGCTCATTTTTACTTCCGCGCGCGATGAGTAGGAGGTAGGCTTGGCTAATACAAAATAGGTATCCAAAGATGGCGTGAGAAAAATTGTTGTAAGTACTTTATTACCGCGCGTAAATGTTAATATTTCTTGAATTGCCATGGCAGAGTGTGTCTTCTGTACCTACCTATAAGTATAGCACTATTATATTATATTCCGTGGTTCGGCATGACTGGGATAAATAATAGCGGCATAAATATTTTTTCGTAACTTGGTTCCCTTTTGTAAAAAAATTCAAGTTCTAAATCTAAAGTAATTTTTTGAAATACCTACCTATCTTCTCTTTCGCATAATCGGAGCCAAGATGTACCTATTTTATAATAGGTTGGCATCGGTTGGTACCTAACTACCTAACTTGGACGAATGTAGGTAGGGTAAATATGCCAAATCCCGGCACCCCGGATGCATTTTTCAACTTTGACTCTCTTTAGCTTCTTCAAATAATGTCCTTTAAATGTTTGATACATTTTTAAGTAGCTTATTAAACCTTTTTTCTAATATATTGCTTAAAATTTTGTAAATTATAAGCGTTAAAAAGAAGGAAGCGTTTAAACTCGGGAAGGGCGAAAAGCTCTAATGTCGGCCGTTTTCAGTCTATTTCCGGCCACGATTTTGTAAAATCCCGGCCGCGTAAAGGGTGCTCCAGAATGAATGGATTAAATCCATGTTTTATTGAATAATGGACATGAAAATAATTTATTTTGTTAGTTTCATAAGTACATAATATGACTTAAATGAAAATAATGTAAAAATGATTAAAACAGAAAGAAAACAAATAGAAACTCTTTCGATGTTAGTTTAGAACAGCCTGTACATCGCCCTGCAAGTAATTAGAGACGGCCGGCTTTACGTTGTTCGGGATATCTAATGTCGGCCGCATTTTAAAATCCAAATTGCTATGAAACTAGACCATGTAGCCCCGGCTGGTTTTTGAATAAGAGATGCAAAAACAGTAAATCTAATAAATGACATGGACAATTTCATCTTTAAAGCGATAGCCTTAAGATAAATGAAATTATAGAAATGAAATCAAATAGCTTAAACTCGGCCACCGGCCGAAATTTGAAAATTTACGGAAATCTCAATCCCAATAGCGGCCCACCTAATTTACTTGCAATAAAATAAATTTAAAATGCAGTTAAAATATAGTTTAGACAATCTTTTAATAGATATGATGCAATAAAATTGTCAAAACCTTTTCCTTTCCTTCATAAATGCAATGCCCAGACGTGAAGAGCTTCAATCATACCTTCTTCTCGAACAAACCGTCCGATCCAGCGCCTCGGTCCGTTCCAACGTCTTGTAATGATGTGGCTGGCCGTTGAAGGCTACCGCTGTCATTGACACTTAACTGAGGTGATACTCTGACCTCAGGAATTTAGATTACGTGGGTTCTAGCTCTATGTAGGTTGGGGGTTTGAAATGAAATGCAACGGTTACGCAGTAAAATACAAAGTAAGTTTTATTCACAATAATATGGCACGTGAAAATACGGTTTAAAGCTTATTTCTAAAATACCTAAGCGTTCGGAGCGAGAAGGGAAGTGCAAGGCAAAATGCGGGCGTGAAATATAGAGCGCGTAAGCATAGCAATAAAATGTAGGTGAGCGCGCTTCACTTGCTTATCGGAACTGGGGTAGGATATCAGATGAGGAATAGTGGTCCTGGTATCACGGCGCTCTTTTATGCAGCCGGAAACTTCATTTATACAACCAGGTTGAGACTATGGCACTTGATAGACGCGCCAAATTGCCACGGGCGCCCTTAGGTGCAGCCCGATATAGTTTAAGTGGATTCAATTTTGGCAATAGGCGGACCTAGTCGTCATATCGTGCATCATGAGGCGGCTGGTATCTCGGATAATCAGAATGGTTGGGTGACAGGCCGACTACGTTGCCGCAGCGCCCCTCGGGCAAGCTGGAGACTAAGGGATAAGTTTGTATGCAACGGTCGGACCCGAACACCGCAGCGCCCCTAGAGCAAGCTGCAGAACTACAGCCTGGCCTCGAGCAAAGTTTAGGACGGCGGAGACCTAGGATTACGGAGGCCTATTATAAATCATAGGACGGCTCGTATCTCGGAAAATCAGAATAGGCGGGTGACCGGCGGACTACGTTGCCTTCAGCGCCCCTAAGGCAAGCTGGAGACCAAGGGATAAGTTTGTATGCAACGGTCGACACTGATCACCCCAGCGCCCCTTAGGCAAGCTGCAAATCGGCCGGGCCTCAACGTAATCTGGGATGGGAACCAGGGTTATGGACGATTCGGGTAAGCGGACGCCTAAAAGCGGCAGGGAAGCAAGCGAAAGCGAACACCACTAACCTGGACCTTTGCTGCGGGCTGGAACCACTAAACGGAAAGACTAGGCTGAAGGCCAGAGTCTAGAACACGGACGCGGGTATACTTTATCGGAAGCGCAGGCGGAGACTCAGTTTACGCGCTGAGTCGCGGGAGCAGCCTTTCGCTGGCTTCTGAGGTAGAGCTTGACTCGCGGCAGACTGTCGGTGTTCGCGCCGCGAGCGTGCTTTTATAAGGTCGCGGGCTCGCGAGTGCGCGCGGCCTTGTGACGACGACGGTATGCTTGTGTGTGTGCCGCTACGGCGTAGCAGGACCCGTCTCGTAGCAGGACGCGTAGGCAGCGCGCTTGGATCGTGCGCGCGCGCGCCTCCCCGCGTTGCAGTCTATTGCTCGAAGTGTGAGGTGGGTAAAGGATTACTAATGGTTTGATAGGGAAGCAAATATAGTGTATAGTCTATGGGGAAGCAGATATAATCAGGTTGTAAATAGAGTAAACATGTTTTAAGTTTTTCCAGTATTTTGGGCAAGCAAGCCAAAATTGTGAAAAAGGCCGGGATTAGGCGGGGGGCCGGAATTAGGCATATTTATCCTACCTACCTTCCTACGTGGAAGGGTTTTAATCGTTCGTTATAACCTGATTCATTGAAGAAAGGGACCGGAAGGGGCAACAATTCCTATTGTTTGCGTCTTTTTCATATTACATGTCATTTGAGCAAGATGTCAACAATAATGTTGCCATCGGGACGGCACCCCTTCTTCTATGAATCAGGTAGTACCTTCCGTATTTTCTTTGACTTTCGTCAGAATCGGAGGGTGCCACATACTGTTTCCCTCCGTATGCGAGATGTTCACTTCATCACGCGCGTAGCTATGACGTTGTATCGTACGGGACCGTATGATATGATATGAGACACCGCACACCACACCGCCTTATGTATGCGCGTAATATGAATGCACCTTGCGTGAGTAGGTAGGTAATGAATGATGTCATATCGTGTCGTATGGTATCGTAAGCAAGCACGCAACAACTGACAGGTTATTCTAGGGAGTTAAGTAGGTAGGTACATGAGCAGCTGAGCAATACACCCTATTGCGCCCCGCACGTCGCGCGCGCTGCATGACGTGCGTGCGCCACCTGACCGCGCCGCATCGCCCCGCGCGCTGTTGCGATCTGTGCTGTACTGTACCTACCTACTCGTATGTGTGTGGGTACTGTGTGTCCGAAACTCCAAAATAGAGAATTCACAGAAGGACAGCTCGTTCCTTTTCCCGATTATTTAGACCACACTATATGGTTGCAATGCAAGCCTAGGCTAGGTTGCTACTTTTTCTTTCTGAATTTATAAAATGCGGTAGGTACCTAGCTGGGTTAAACCACAAAGTAACTAGTACTACAATCACACACATACCTACCTACCTATCTACGTATAGGTACGCCGCCGTCGTTTACGCGTGAAGTCAAACAACTGAGTCAAACCGTTTCGAACCGGCCCGTAGCGAGTATGAACAGTGTTCGGTGCGGATGGATAGCAAAAAGACAAATCGCAAGTGCGAATATTTTTGTATAGTGTAAGTGTTATGCACCTAAACCTAAGTACGTTTAACCCAGGTAGATACCTACCTACCACATTTAAAAATTTGTTATTGAAAAGTAGCAACCCTAGAGTGCAGGCATAAATGATCGGAAAAAGGGGCGAGCTTACCTTCTGTTAATTCTTTTTGTGCCTACCCTCTACTACTTACTCACTCGCTGACCTGGCAACGTCGCATCGCAAGTACCTACTTATCGCAAGTACCTAATCGCAACTCGAAATCGCTACAACGACTGGAGGCGTAGAGGCAAACGTAGGTACCTAGGTACCTATTTTTGATTTACGAATTTGAATTTGGAAAGCCAGCTACATAATATATACCTACGCACGTGTCTACTACACGAATTTATTCACACGAATGTTGGCAAAATAATGTTTCTACAATAATAGATTAAGGTAGGTAGGTAGGTACCTAGTAGAACGTGTGAAACGAGTAAGTAATTGAATTAGACAGGCGCATACTTATAAAATCGGATTGATGATGATTCAAAAATACACCTCATGAGCGCCGGTTCAATTTTGGCAAATCATAAAATCATAACAATGATTTTGATATAATGATTTTGATAGCTGATTCGGACGGCAGTAGGTACATAAGTCTGTACCTTAATTCGAAGTTACGTAGGTACATCAATCTACTGCTGTGATTTTACCACATACCTACCTACAAACATGTTTTTTTACCATTTTACATCACATATTATGTGCTTGCTTGTTTGACGTAGTATGAGCGAAAGACAGGTACCTACGATGAACGCTGCCGATAAGAAGTTTTAAACCACCTAGCTACCTACCTTCCTATTCCCACAACTAAGTAGGTACGAATATCGATTACCTACCTCCTGAACTACTTATTTGGGTCTCTTGACGTGGTTTTGTGTAACGACGACGATCTTTGCATCATCAAAAATCTTACCTGATCTGATATCTAATATTGAGGAGAAAACGAGGTAGGTAACTACCTCAATTTTCATGAAAAATTGAATGATTGTTGAAAGGGGTTTTCTAGTAGGTAGGTAGGTATGTGGTTCACTAATCAATAGCTATGGGCATGATAAAAAAATATACCTATAACTATCTACAGGTCTAAATAACTACCTTTTAACTGTTTTGCAAAGACATTGGTAAATAGGCAAGTAGGTACGAGTATGTATAAAACGCACTAAAGCCCGTTTTGTCTGACCCAATGATGCCCCCCAATGCAACAAGAGCGAAAAAAAAACTTCTTCGCTGTAGTTCCATGAAACTATCTTAATATAATAAGTAGGAACTGCGAACGAAGTGTTTCTGACTGAGTTCTCTAGGTACCTATCTAATAATCAATTTAATTTCAAGCGCATCATTGAGCGAAAAATATTCCAATCAGGAGGTAGGTAACTACAAATCAGCGATGTGGTAAACAACGGTTTACATTACATATACACACACTCACACATATCTAGGTACACATTTGACGGGTGCGAGACGAGATGGCGGAGTGACGCTAGCGCACGCTTCACTAAGCGATCCTACTGCCATCTCTCGTTATGAGCGAGTAAAAATGTTAGCCGCGTAATCGCCGAAAAATAACCCCCAAAAGACCCTAGATGTCGCTAGCAAAGCACCAGAACAGCCCGAACAGTAGTGTCATCTGGCGAGCATTGAATGAAAACCACCATAGCCCGCATAGCCGTGCCGGAATACCTTTTTGGGGCCATTGGTTTTTTAGTTTGACATGAGCCATCTGTAAACGTTAGTTTATTATATTATCTGTGGCCCACTCGGCATGTCTAAACATGTACTCGGTGCGTATTCGCCGCTCGCTACGCTACGTCACACCGCGTTTTTGACAATTTTAATTGACTGACTCGCCGTAAAGTGCAAAATACGTGTAAACACATACTCACTCAAGTCACTGTCTCGGCCGAGTAAGAATTTACTGACTCGCCGATCTACTCGTTACGTGTGATCAAGGCATTACTTAGGTTTAAGGTTGCGTCTGGCTAGTGGTAGATCGCACACATGGTGAAAGAACTGCCGCGGCGGTAGGCGGTGCCGCAGTGTGCGTGGGGCTGTGTGTGACACTCACTTGGGTTTAAGGTTGCGTCTGGCTAGTGGTAGATCGCACACATGGTGAAAGAACTGCCGCGGCGGTAGGCGGTGCCGCAGCCGACGCAGCGCTTGCTGTAAGTCGGGTCTCGCGAAGAGGTCGTGCTTTTTGGCGTTCCCTGGGGGAGGCCTACATCCACCAGCTGACTGCAATAAGCAGGGCCTCAAGTCTGCTATTTTTAGCCATTGTGATGCCAGCGACACTCAACTGTCATTCCATTGCCACTGTGATTTTTCTATACCAAAAACTGTTAGCAGAAAACGAAACTACCAAAACCATCCAACTGACATGCCATCGACACTCAAGTGAGACGATTTTCATTTAGCAGACTTCGGCCCCTGATGTGATGAAAAAGTAATAATGATTTCTTACTTGGGTTTGAGGTTGCGTCTGGCTAGTGGTAGATCGCACACATGGTGGAAGAACTGCCGCGGCGGTAGGCGGTGCCGCAGTGTGCGTGGGGCTGTGTGTGACACTCACTTGGGTTTGAGGTTGCGTCTGGCTAGTGGTAGATCACACACATGGTGGAAGAACTGCCGCGGCGGTAGGCGGTGCCGCAGTGTGCGTGGGGCTGTGTGTGACACTCACTTGGGTTTGAGGTTGCGTCTGGCTAGTGGTAGATCACACACATGGTGGAAGAACTGCCGCGGCGGTAGGCGGTGCCGCAGTGTGCGTGGGGCTGTGTGTGACACTCACTTGGGTTTAAGGTTGCGTCTGGCTAGTGGTAGATCACACACATGATGGAAGAACTGCCGCGGCGGTAGGCGGTGCCGCAGTGTGCGTGGGGCTGTGTGTGACACTCACTTGGGTTTGAGGTTGCGTCTGGCTAGTGGTAGATCGCACACATGATGGAAGAACTGCCGCGGCGGTAGGCGGTGCCGCAGTGTGCGTGGGGCTGTGTGTGACACTCACTTGGGTTTGAGGTTGCGTCTCGCGAGTGGTAGATCGCACACATGGTGGAAGAACTGCCGCGGCGGTAGGCGGTGCCGCAGTGTGCGTGGGGCTGTGTGTGACACTCACTTGGGTTTGAGGTTGCGTCTGGCTAGTGGTAGATCACACACATGATGAAAGAACTGCCGCGGCGGTAGGCGGTGCCGCAGTGTGCGTGGGGCTGTGTGTGACACTCACTTGGGTTTGAGGTTGCGTCTGGCTAGTGGTAGATCGCACACATGGTGGAGGAACTGCGGTGCCGCAGTGTGCGTGGGGCTGTGTGTGACACTCACTTGGGTTTGAGGTTGCGTCTGGCTAGTGGTAGATCGCACACATGGTGGAGGAACTGCGGTGCCGCAGTGTGCGTGGGGCTGTGTGTGACACTCACTTGGGTTTGAGGTTGCGTCTGGCTAGTGGTAGATCGCACACATGGTGAAAGAACTGCCGCGGCGGTAGGCGGTGCCGCAGTGTGCGTGGGGCTGTGTGTGACACTTACTTGGGTTTGAGGTTGCGTCTGGCTAGTGCACAGTGTTTGATTTGACTCAAAAAATTTCCCTATGCTGTTTATTGCATAAATAGATCAAGAAATGCATTAGAAACGCATGTATGAAGGTCCCGCGTGTCTATTTCAAATACTTTTTTTTATAAAAAACATTTTGTATTGCGTGACCTTGAAGGTCAAAAAATATTCAAAAAGCTTTGTAACCGTGTGTGATCATGATATATAATTTTTATTTATACAATTTAATAAAGCATTCTTAGGCACATATTTTCACGTTTTTATTTTCAGAATATCACTTATACTTACTGAGTTACGTATATTTTTTCATAATTTTGTTATAATTTTTTTTCTCCGACAATACTCAAATGTGGGACTTGTGACTAGGACTGAAAGATTGTCCTTAATTAGGCCTATCATTAATAAAAAAAATCATCTTCCTACTTGGAAGCGTTTACGAGTTATTGAATTTCAAAATATTGGGTCAGGGTTGCCACTCAACTTGACCTTTGATTTTGGCCAAAATTCGTAATTTTTTTCTACTATTACAAACCTTTAAATTATTTTCTTATGTTAGTGTTGTTATGCTATTTTGTTACCTGCACTAATATTTACGTAGATATTTTGTTGAATTTTAGTACCTTGTTAAACTAGCCCCATGGCGTCACGGCATGATAGAAGTAAGTACCTATGTACAAGTTTCATCGGGCGGGTGAGTGTAATAAAGTACTTAAGTGTTTATATATTAATGTTTGTGACCGTAATGTATTATGTCTAATTTACTTGAAGTGAGGACTTTTAGATATTAATCTGAAAACATGATCACAAATTAATAAACATTTCTTGACAGGTACCTTAGCGTGTTTATTATTATATAGTTGTTTTTTTTTTTATATTTGGATTTTTTTTGATGAAGGTTCACATGTAGCATGGGAAGGGGTCCACCCTCGATAAGCTTATGCTGAAACCCCATGCTCATACATGTGAACTGGAGAAACGGGGGCGAGGCACCATGGAGCCGCAACAGACCCATGGCGCCACTTTGCCTCAGCAGGGGCTTACCCAATCTGCTGAGGGATGTCCAAACTACTATTTTATCAAAGTAGGTGAGACGAAGATAACACATTTTATTCGTTTCCGGACCAATATTCCTTATAATGTTCAAGTACATTATTTGAATCACCCGTAAAAAATGTTAAATGATTTACGCTGTGAATTTATTTGTGTGACCTTTAGTGACAACCCTAAAATGTACAATTTGACCTTAGTCTGTAACTCCCAAACGCTTCCAAGTAGGAACGTGGTTTTTTTGTCAATAATAGACCTAATTAAGAACAATATTTCAGTCCTAGTCACAAGTCCCACATTTGAGTATTTTTGTAGAAAAAAGATTATAACAAAATTATGAAAAAATGTACATAACTCGGTAAGTATAAGTGGTATTCTGAAAATAAAAACGGAGAAATATGTGCCTAAAGATGCTTTATTAAATTGTATAAATAAAAATTATATATCATGATCACTCACGGTTACAAAGCTTTTTGTATAGTTTTTGCCCTTCAAGGTCACGAAATACAAAATATTTTTTATGAAAAAAAGTATTTGAAATAGACACGCGGGACCTTCTTACATGCATTTCTAATGCATTTCTTGATCTATTCATGCAATAAACAGCATAGGGAAATTTTTTGAGTCAAATCAAACACTGTGTAGTGGTAGATCGCACACATGGTGGAAGAACTGCCGCGGCGGTAGGCGGTGCCGCAGTGTGCGTGGGGCTGTGTGTGACACTCACTTGGGTTTGAGGTTGCGTCTGGCTAGTGGTAGATCGCACACATGGTGAAAGAACTGCCGCGGCGGTAGGCGGTGCCGCAGTGTGCGTGGGGCTGTGTGTGACACTCACTTGGGTTTGAGGTTGCGTCTGGCTAGTGGTAGATCGCACACATGGTGGAAGAACTGCCGCGGCGGTAGGCGGTGCCGCAGTGTGCGTGGGGCTGTGTGTGACACTCACTTGGGTTTGAGGTTGCGTCTGGCTAGTGGTAGATCGCACACATGATGGAAGAACTGCCGCGGCGGTAGGCGGTGCCGCAGTGTGCGTGGGGCTGTGTGTGACACTCACTTGGGTTTGAGGTTGCGTCTGGCTAGTGGTAGATCGCACACATGGTGGAAGAACTGCCGCGGCGGTAGGCGGTGCCGCAGTGTGCGTGGGGCTGTGTGACACTCACTTGGGTTTGAGGTTGCGTCTGGCTAGTGGTAGATCGCACACATGGTGGAAGAACTGCCGCGGCGGTAGGCGGTGCCGCAGTGTGCGTGGGGCTGTGTGACACTCACTTGGGTTTGAGGTTGCGTCTGGCTAGTGGTAGATCGCACACATGGTGGAAGAACTGCCGCGGCGGTAGGCGGTGCCGCAGCCGACGCAGTGCTTGCTGTAGGTCAGGTCTCGCGAAGAGGTCGTGCTTTATGGCCTTCCCTATAGGAGGCCTACATTCACCAGTTAGGCTAATGCTTAGAGTATATATAAGCAAGCTATAAAGTGCGCATTAGGCCCCGCGGCGTACTGTCAAAGCGTAAGCAGTTGCTCCCTGGATACAGACGTCAAATGTATGAGAAGTCATAGAGGTTCAATAGTGCTGTCACTGGCGTTTTGCTACTGTCAGAGAGGTTGTGTTCTAAGAACTGCCAACTGTTCTTACTTTTTAGGCGCACTTTATAGCTTGCTTATAAATACTCTAAAATGATCACTTACTTAGGTTTGAGGTTGCGTCTGGCTAGTGGTAGATCGCACACATGGTGGAAGAACTGCCGCGGCGGTAGGCGGTGCCGCAGCCGGCGCAGTGCTTGCTGTAAGTCAGGCCTCGCGAACGACTCGTGGTGCAACGCCTGGAAATAGACAATGTGGAGGGTTAGAACAAGCATAATTATTGAAAAGAAAACAAAAATTTATAATATTATTATATCAAAGTTGTATTTTACGTTTAAAATGTCAATTTCTTTTAATATTAGAAACATTTTTCATTGTGATCTCATAAAAATGTTGATTATACTCAATAAAAATATTATGTATGCCGTGTGATGTCGGCTTAGAATAGCATCACCCTATTTCATTTCCGTGGGTGTCGTAAGAAGCGACTAAGGAACTCGAGGGTTACAGGCTGACAACCTGTCACTACGTATAGCGCTACACGACGATAGCTAAAACGGCCCTCAAACACTTGCCAGACGTGGCGATAATGACCGTAATTTTAAGGTCGTTGAAGTTTTGCCTACCCCGCAAGGGATAAAAGCGTGATTTATGTATGGAATACATAACTTCTCTACGAGCCAGCAGTGTAGCGAGAGCGGGTCGACGGGCGGCGTGTGCTCCTCTTCTATCGAGGTGTGTACAACTGTACATTCCCGCGGGAATATTACCATGGGAATACATACCCTCTCTACGAGCCAGCAGTGTAGCGAGCGGGTCGACGGGCGGCGTGTGCTCCTCTTCTATCGAGGTGTGTACAACTGTACATTCCCGCGGGAATATTACCATGGGAATACATACCCTCTCTACGAGCCAGCAGTGTAGCGAGAGCGGGTCGACGGGCGGCGTGTGCTCCTCTTCTATCGAGGTGTGTACAACTGTACATTCCCGCGGGAATATTACCATGGGAATACATACCCTCTCTACGAGCCAGCAGTGTAGCGAGAGCGGGTCGACGGGCGGCGTGTGCTCCTCTTCTATCGAGGTGTGTACAACTGTACATTCCCGCGGGAATATTACCATGGGAATACATACCCTCTCGACGAGCCAGCAGTGTAGCGAGAGCGGGTCGACGGGCGGCGTGTGCTCCTCTTCTATCGAGGTGTACAACTGTACATTCCCGCGGGAATATTACCATGGGAATACATACCCTCTCGACGAGCCAGCAGTGTAGCGAGAGCGGGTCGACGGGCGGCGTGTGCTCCTCTTCTATCGAGGTGTGTACAACTGTACATTCCCGCGGGAATATTACCATGGGAATACATACCCTCTCGACGAGCCAGCAGTGTAGCGAGCGGGTCGACGGGCGGCGTGTGCTCCTCTTCTATCGAGGTGTACAACTATACATTCCCGCGGGAATATTACCATGGGAATACATACCCTCTCTACGAGCCAGCAGTGTAGCGAGAGCGGGTCGACGGGCGGCGTGTGCTCCTCTTCTATCGAGGTGTGTACAACTATACATTCCCGCGGGAATATTACCATGGGAATACATACCCTCTCTACGAGCCAGCAGTGTAGCGAGAGCGGGTCGACGGGCGGCGTGTGCTCCTCTTCTATCGAGGTGTGTACAACTACACATTCCCGCGGGAATATTACCATGGGAATACATACCCTCTCGACGAGCCAGCAGTGTAGCGAGAGCGGGTCGACGGGCGGCGTGTGCTCCTCTTCTATCGAGGGCGCGGGCAGCCTGCTGCCGTTTGTACAACTATTCGTTATCGTTTTTGATGCTGAAACAAAAATTAAATCTTTTACTCAGTAGGTTCATATTTTGCAGCACAGCAGTATCGGCCGTGACAGCAACTAAAGGGAAAAATATATTATAAAATCGGACCAATCGTTTTGCGGATTAAGGACGCCACACACCGCGTCCGTATGCGTGACGTACACGTGATCACGCGCGTAGCTATGACGTAGTACGACGTATGACGTATCGTATGGGGTATAAGATACAACGCCATCTCTACACACGTGATGACGTGCACGTCACGCATTCGGAGGCGGTGTGTGATGCGTTTAAATAGTAACATTGGTTTTCACAAGCACGCACACAAAAATGTTCTCATCCAAAACGGACAACCCTTGTCCGTTCTCTCGTGGAAAGAGAAGAATGAAGGAAACAAAATGAAGAAATAACAAAAAAGAAAATTTTTTTTAGATTTTGACACTGACCTACATCCAATGCATGTACTACAGCCGCTGGTAGCGGCGAATTTTGAGGCATAGGACTGAGCAGTACGGCACGTAACCGCTCCAGAGCCCGCACCGCAGCCCCCGGCGCGCCCGACGCCAGGTCGGCCTCCACCCCCGCCACTACTCACTCCACACTCACACAACTTACTCAATTCACAACAGTCAGTCACAATACCTATCTATAATATCCTTTACCCGCTGAACTACTATCATTGAAGCTTGATTGACATGACCATAGATCTTTCTTTACCTTGCTAAACCTCATATTTGTTCCGTGTAAAAATAGAGGGAGCTTATTAGGATTTCTAAGCCGATGCGGCTTTTTCTCGGCCTCTTTTGCGGCTTCGACCACTAGGCTGAATACATCTGTGTCACAACAACCCAGTCTTTTATTAAACACACTCATACCCGAACTGTCCCTTAACTGACACAAAAAAAGAAAAACGAAAGGGACAAAAAAAAAGAAAAGACAACAAGAGAAAAGAAACAAAAAACTTTTACTTGACACTGACCTACATCCAAAGCATGTACTACAGCTGCAGGTAGCGGCGAGTTTTGAGGCATAGGACTGAGCAGTACGGCACGTAACCGCTCCAGAGCCCGCACCGCAGCCCCCGGCGCGCCCGACGCCAGGTCGGCCTCCACCCCCGCCACTACTCACTCCACACTCACACAACTTACTCAATTCACAACAGTCTAGAGAAATACCTACTATTATACCTATCTATAATATCCTTTACCCGCTGAACTACTATCATTGAAGCTTGATTGACATGACCATAGATCTTTCTTTACCTTGCTAAACCTCATATTAGTTCCGTGTAAAAATAGAGGGAGCTTATTAGGATTTCTAAGCCGATGCGGCTTTTTCTCGGCCTCTTTTGCGGCTTCGACCACTAGGCTGAATACATCTGTGTCACCACAACCCAGTCTTTTATTAAACACACTCATACCCGAACTGTCCCTTAACTGACGCAAAAAAAAGAAAAACGAAAAGAGACAAGAAAAGACAAAAAGACAACAAGAGAAAAGAAACAAAAGAAAAACTTTTACTTGACACTCACCTACATCCAAAGCATGTACTACAGCGGCGGGTAACGGCGAATTTTGAGGCATAGGACTAAGTAAAACAGCACGCAACCGCTCCAGAGCCCGCACCGCAGCCCCCGGCGCGCCCGACGCCAGGTCGGCCTCCACCCCCGCCACTACTCACTCCCCACTCACACAACTTACTCAATTCACAACACTCTGTTTAGAGAAATACCTACTATTATACCTAACTATAATATTTGTCAAAGCGCCATCTATCCTCTACCCGCTGAACTACTATCATTGAAGCTTGATTGACATGACCATAGATCTTTCTTTACCTTGCTAAACCTCATATTAGTTCCGTGTAAAAATAGATAGAGGGAGCTTATTAGGATTTCATATAAGCCGATGCGGCTTTATCTCGGCCTCATTTGCGGCTTCGACCACAACCCAGTCTTTTATTAAACACACTCATACCCGAACTGTCCCTTAACTGACACAAAAAAAGAAAAACGAAAAGAGACAAGAAAAGAAAAGACAAAAAGAAAGACAACAAGAGAAAAACTTTTACTCGACACTCACCTACATCCAAAGCATGTACTACAGCCGCGGGTAGCGGCGAGTTTTGAGGCATAGGACTGAGCAGTACAGCGCGTAACCGCTCCAGAGCCCGCACCGCAGCCCCCGGCGCGCCCGACGCCAGGTCGGCCTCCACCCCCGCCACTACTTACTCCCCACCTTAGAGTATACATAATCAAGCTATAGAGCGCGCATTAGGCCCCGCGGCGTACTGTGAGAGCGTAAGCAGTTGCAGACGTCAAATGTATGAGAAGTTATAGACGTTCAGTAGTGCTGTCACTGTCGTTTTGCTACTGACAGACAGAGAGGTGGCGCCCAGACTACTGACGTCAGTTCTTACTTTTTAGGCGCACTCTATAGCTTGCTTATATATACTCTAAGCTCCCCACTCACACAACTTACTCAGTTCACAACACTCTGTTTAAAGAAATACCTATTATTATGTACCTATCTAATAATATTTGTAAACGCACCATCTATCGTCTACCCGCTGAACTACTATCATTGAAGCTTGATTGACGTGACCATAGATCTTTCTTTACCTTGCTAAACCTCATATTAATTCCGTGTAAAAATAGAGGGAGCTTATTAGGATTTCTAAATCGATGCGGCTTTTTTTCGGCCTCTTTTGCGGCTTCGACCACTAGGCTGAATACATCTGTGTCACCACAACCCAGTCTTTTATTAAACACACTCATACCCGAACTGTCCCTTAACTGACACAAAAAAAAAGAAAAAAGAAAAGACAAAAAGAAAGACAACAACAGCAAAAGAAACAAAAGAAAAACTTTAACTTGACACTCACCTACGTCCAAAGCGTGTACAACAGCCGCAGGTAGCGGCGAGTTTTGAGGCATAGGACTCAACAATACAGCACGTAGCCTCTCCAGAGCCCGCACCGCAGCCCCCGGCGCGCCCGACGCCAGGTCGGCCTCCACCCCCGCCACTACGGACTCCCGCTCGTGCAACTTCTTGATTGATACCAGGATTTTGTGCCGCGCGCCTTTTGTTACGCCTGGAAGGGATACACAATTTTGATAAAAAGATAAGTTCAATAAATGATAGGGCCCAATTTGCTGAAGTCTGTAAGTCCAGGACAGTCCAAAGCAAAATCTCACTAAGTCCACTTTTTAATTATTGTAAAAACAACGTTAGACTTAGAGACTTCTTGAAATCGATCGTTTTGGACCTATTGACTTTTGCAACTAGCCGTGGCCCCTTCAAATAGTAGTATACGCAATTTTCAGAAAAGAGGCAAAAATATTGGTCAAACCGGGCGATAACAACCAATTTTGTGACAATTTACCCTCTGTCTAAACCGTAAGGCATATAGGAAATGCGTAGCAAAAGAATTTTATGAAAGAGCCTTAAGTGTAGCCTAAATGATTGGCATTCCACCTAGGAGTTGTTTGCCTGTTACTTATTAAATAGAAGCTCATCCTCTCTTTATCACCCCATATTACTAATTTTACTTAGAAATATTTTTAATAGAATTAGCAGTTTTTTCTTTGTGTGAGCAGTGGCGAAGGCTCGTTTCGGAAGCCAAGATCCATTTAGGGTCGCTGAGCCAGCTGAGTTAGTAAGTTAATTATGTAAGTAACAAAATAGTAAATTAGTAAGTTTTTCACTCACCCAACTTCTCAAGGTACTTCTCGTCAATAGCCATCATCTGTTCATAGCTGATATTGGTAAACAGCCACACGTATTTGTGCAATCGCAGACTTTTCAGCCACTGCGCTACCGTCGACATCCCCGGGTGCTCCCCCACATTATTAGTCCGTAAGTCATCCAACCTTGTTTCACTACCAGTAGTCCCATACATTATACTAATCGGCCTGATTTGACTAAGACTGTGTTCGCTAGACAACGAAAAACTTCTAGGTTTCTGAACGAAAGCTTCATCGCTCAAATTCTCAGCGGAGGACGACATTTGCATAAAATTCGTTGATGGAGGCGTCAAACTATTCGATCTTTGCGATTTGGGCTGTGCTATCGCCGCGTCAAAATTTAATTTCTCGCCTTCTAAACTTATTTCTACATCTCGACCGTTTTTCGAGAAGGATTCCTGTAAAAAGTCTGTTGAGAATGTTGTGTCTACTATATGGTCAATGATGCCTCGAAATTCAACGTTTTTGCCTATTGTCCGTCTGAATGTGTTGGTCGTCCCCCATATGTTGTCTGGAAGCAGGCCTGGTTCTATTCTTTGTTGCCAAACTGATTCTGTGTTTCTGTTACCGGAAATGTGGTTTTCTAAATATCTCAGCCATTGAGTGAGGGTTCTGTAACAAATAAGACAATATTCTTGACAAAGCAAATCAAATTACTACTGTGAGTAGTTGCTGGAGCTACTACCTACTTAATATTTATTAGCTGTTGATTAAGTCAGGTAGTTCGGCGGTACTTTTATTAATGATTCAATTAATAAAATGCAAAAGGTTTTACTTGCGATTCTCATGTACCTAAACTTATACAACGTGTTACAAAACAACCAATAAAGCTGAAAGGGTGTTGAGGGGTCAGTTGTAAAGAGTCTATACACAAGAAAATGAAAGCCGTAATGTCATGTTTGAAAATCATTAAAACTTATTATTTTGAATAAATTTTAATAAAAATAATAATTGTGTCCCATCACTAATCATTACAATTTCAAGTTCATTACACCAGGAGATATTTCTCGCCACCTCCTAAGCCGCGCCCATTCGTAAAGTAAACAATGTCACCTCCTTTACCTACCAGGAGTCATTTCCCAACAAGATTGTTTTACGTAATTTATCATCATCTTCCTGCCTTTATCCCAATTACTTGGTGTCGGCGCAACACGTTTTGTTAAACACAAAATCGTGTTGCAAAAGGATTTGGCTTAATTTAACGACCGGCCGCCTGCCTGACGTCGACCCTCATTGTCATTGGGAATGCTTTTGCGGTGGATTAACCACCACGTCCGCCACCATACGGTTGGCCCTGGCTAGCTGTTTGGGTCGGGTTTACGTAAATGTACCTAGCTTTACTGGTTTTTCTTAAACGTTTTTCTTATTGTGTGCAACTGATCTTACTAGGAAACATTAGTAGTAACCTATTGAAAGAAGAACAAGCAGTTAGGGGGAAAATAAACTAAGAACTTACTTAAGTTTTATGTTCACTTGGCACACAATCCTTTCAGTGAATTAAAAAATGTTTACACTAAACATTACACTAGAAACTGGTTCACAAATTTGTTTACCGCCGAGACGAGACAGCACACGATCCTGATTTCAAGTGCCATACCTATGTCCCATACACATCATTTATCTAGGTATCTATCATTAATACTCAGAGTCAAAATATCGAGCCATTCTAGCAAAAAAAACTACGAAATCCGAAAATTAATTTATTGATTACATTCGCGCGCGAATGCCTTCGATCGACTATCGAACCACAAACGAAAGCCGCCCTCGTGAGGGTGGGGCTAGTAGTCCGTGGGCCCGGTCCATCCAACTGCCTACGTCATATTATGATATGACATCAAAAAGAGACACATGGCAGCAGGCCTGAAAAGATGACGGCTGATGTGGCGCAGTGTTAGTGCTTGTGCGCCGCAAAAGGTTCTGGGTTCGGTTCTTGATTGGTCACTTAGGAAGTTGATATTTATCACTTTGTGAAGTTATTCCCAGTCTGGTGAGGACATTGCATGTCGAACCGCCTGATTATCCGAAAAGAAAGATTTTTCCGCGTTTCGAAGGGCACGTTACGCCATTGGTCGCAATTGCTGTCTCTGAAAAGATAACTTAGACGACAGTCGTTACGTAACCATGTCAGAGGCCTGCTTGCCTGCTGCTAAGTAGCACTTGTAGTAAGCGGTTGAGAAAAATTTTGACAACAGGGTTAATCGGGTCGTTGGAAGACTCGGTGCTCCACACAAAGAGAGAGAAAACTCTTTAGCAAAATGACGTACTCAAAATCACACTCCGGACAATTCCGGGTTGAAATTCTTCTGATTCTTGCTTAGCTTAACTTTTTTGAACCTGCTGCCATATGACGTAAATTTGTTCCTGTATGGGCCCACGGACTATGGGGCGGGGCAAAGGTCATCGCGGCGGCGCCTTTGACTATCTTTGCGCCCGCGCCGCGCAACCAATAGGGGTGCAACTCGCTGCTTTCTATTGGTCAACTCATTTTGCAATTTTTTAGGGTTCGATTGTTAAAGGATATCTTTAGTTTAAGAGCGCATTCAATTTTTTCTAGCAAATTTGCAAATATTGGCTTTATAAACATGCGAGTTTCTCGAAAACCGTTATGTAAAAATAATATGTTACTTGAACATTTAATCAAGCATATCTTCATCTAAAAAATGTACAATGTAAATATTAACATTTTAGTTTTAAACCTGTTACAAACAGCGATATCTAAAGCGACAAAACCAAAATTCAGGAATAGACCTCAAATCAAGCGTGAGTTTTAGAGTTTTGGTTCATTGTAAAAAAATATCAATTATACAAAAAAATATAGTATATATTTGAGAACAAAGTCTACAGTGAACATTTTACAATTTTATTCAGAAATATAGAATAATACCACGTTTTTATATACGATTTTTTGCAAAATAATGCGCCATTATAACGGCTTCTGTATGAAAAAATAACAGTAGTAAAGATTTAAAAAATATATATGTTATTTAAGAAGATGTACTTAATCTAATTGCAGAAAAATATATTTATTTTTATTCATAATATCACTGTAAAAAATATTCAAACATCCCCATGTTTTTCGCAAAATGATACTCCGAGAGGTCTGGCAGGGAAAATTGTATGGGCTTCGTGAAAAGCTCTATAGCGGCCTTAATACACCTGCGTAACATTTCTGTTCGCCTGGTAATCCGACAATTATTTTCTTCCAGAGCGCT
Organism: Phthorimaea operculella; assembly: GCA_024500475.1. Classification (NCBI taxonomy): domain Eukaryota; kingdom Metazoa; phylum Arthropoda; class Insecta; order Lepidoptera; family Gelechiidae; genus Phthorimaea; species Phthorimaea operculella. The sequence goes on along the minus strand of JANFCV010000025.1, from coordinate 1,827,198 downwards.
TGCTCCGTGATTCGGAGAGCAAGTTCAGGTAAAAACCTGACAACAGGGTTCAATGGGTCGTTAGACGACTCGGCGTCCCACACATTTTTTTCTGTCGTAGTAGTAGCTGGCTTCTGACATGGTTGGGTAACGATCGCCGTCTAAGTAAGACAGCAAACAGGATTGACGGCTTTACGTGCCCTCCGAAGCACGGAACCAGCTTTGTTATTTCGGACAATCAGGTGGTTCAGCCCGCAGTGTCCTAGTCAGACTGGGAACGGATTAACAAATTGATAAATTAACTTTGTGAGTGTCCCACCGGGAATCGAACCCGGAACGCGACGCACTTACCGCTGCGCCACATCGGTCGTTGTATTAGTGAAAAAGTGCCAACCATCCAAGTGAGTGGTGCACGGTTTTAGCAGAACTTCCTTTTCAAGGTTAATAAATCGATCATTTAAAAAATACACAATACGGAACCCGCGAAAAAACAAAACATACTCGCGAAAGTGTGAGAAAGAGAAAACCGATTGGAAGTAAATTAGGGTTCATTGAAATAAAATGCGAACCCTTAACTAATAGCAACTGTTAATACCTATGCATTCCTGGTACTCAACAAGCGGAAACCAATGGGCATGGCGAGCGCAGTGCAAGACAGTGTCGCAGGAAACACTGCTTGCTCAATTCCTAGGTTCATCTTAGTTGCGTTCACACGGGTACACATAGGGTGGTGATGCTATTCTAAGCCACCGCACAGCATAGTGTGGGCTGATCTGCGCTCGTCCAACGTGGTTTCAACGACATTATCTTGCACTGCGCTCACCATACCCAATTGCTACAGTGTATCAAAGTTCTGGATGTAGATTATCTTACCTTAACAACCACAACAGCCCACTGGTGGACATACTCACCATGCTTGACAGGCGGATTGGCGAACGCAGTACAAGATAATTATCCCTTAGCCGCTTTTTACGACACCCACGTAAAGGTAAAATTGGGTGGTGGTGGTGCTATTCGTCACATCACACACATGGCAACAACGGGAATCAAACGAAATAAAGTACGAAATCACGCACGGAACCCACACCGAATTATGTCAATTTATTTTGAGCGTGGTCTAAAAAATGGCGCGAAACTCCCGTCCTGGTACTTTTAAAAATAAAAGCAAAGATTAAAAGCAGTAGATACGTCATTAGGTAAGTTCAAAATTAATCAGCTACCACAACATAGTTGTGTTTTAACTGTTGCTATTCTGCGAAATTGAGTAGGTAGAACCATTCTTATTTTTTAAAGTATGTGAATTAAAATGAAAATTAATACAATTAACTTGACGTAGATTCAAAATATCTTGATAAACAGATAATTTTAATTCATCTAATAAAACTATTTTCATAAAAAGTTATCTCTGTCAAACAGTTAATAAGTGTTATTAAAAGTAATCGGATTTACGGAGATGTAGGTAAAAGCTTTACTCATACTATCAGTCTGAAATTTCATAATCTATGGACTAGCCGACTGACTGAGGTGCATGCCCTGATCAGCTGATCACTAGTGATGGGAAAATTCAATTATTGCATTTTAATAAAGAAAATCTTTTTTTTGGTTAGTTTTGTAACACCTTGTATAAAAATGTAGGTAGCGAATGAAGTACCGTTTGATGAGCTCACCATCCTCTTGAATACCTGATATCTTCCTGTAGCATGATAGAAAAGACAAAAGCAGGTCAAACTCGCATCGCTTGTCATCTTTGAGTATAATCCATCAGTCTTAAGGTAAGTCGAAATAGAGGGAGTGATTGAGAGAGACGCCGTTACCTTTGGTCGTCGTGTGTGAGAGCGGGTCTTAGAGTTTTATCCAATATTATCCATCAGTCTTATGGTGAGTCGAAATATTGGGAGTGAATGAGAGGGCCGTTACCTCTGGTCGTCGTGTGTTCGGGATGCACGAGCAGGTATGACAGCAGCTGCCGGCACAGGTCAGGTGCTCAGGTCCACGCAGCGCTGCACTAACGCCGGCGCTGCGCTCAAGTACCTTCGAGCATTGTCCATCCGTGTTATGGCAAGTCGAAATAGAGGGAGTGAGTGAGAGGACGCCGTTACCTCTGGTCGTCGTGTGTGAGAGCAGGTCTTCGAGTGTTATCCATTGGTCTTATGGTGAGTCGAAATAGTGGGAGTGAATGAGAGGGACGTTACCTCTGGTCGTCGTGTGTGAGAGCGGGATGCACGAGCAAGTACGACAGCAGCTGCCGGCACAGATCAGGTGCTGCGGACACGCGGCGCGGCGCGTCCACGCAACGCTGCACTAACGCAGGCGCAGCGCTCACGTACCTTCGAGTATTGTCCATCCGTGTTATGGCAAGTCGAAATAGTGGGAGTGAATGAGACGTTACCTCTGGTCGTCGTGCGTGAGAGCGGGATGCACCAGCAAGTAAGACAGTAACTGCCGGCACAGATCCGGTGCTGCGGACACGCGGCGCGGCGCGTCCACGCAACGCTGCACTAACGCAGGCGCCGCGCTCACGTACCTTCGAGCATTGTCCATCAGTCTTATGGCAAGTCGAAATAGTGGGAGTGAATGAGACGTTACCTCTGGTCGTCGTGTGTGAGAGCGGGATGCACCAGCAAGTAAGACAGTAACTGCCGGCACAGATCAGGTGCTGCTGACACGCGGCGCGGCGCGTCCACGCAGCGCTGTACTAACGCAGGCGCCGCGCTCACGTACCTTCGAGTATTGTCCATCAGTCTTAAGGTAAGTCGGTGAGGGTGGGAGTGAAAGGGACCTCGTTACCTATCGGTCTTATGGTGAGTCGAAATAGTGGGCGTGAATGAGAGGGACGTTACCTCTGGTCGTCATGTGTGAGAGCGGGATGCACGAGCAAGTAAGACAGTAACTGCCGGCACAGATCAGGTGCTGCTGACACGCGGCGCGGCGCGTCCACGCAGCGCTGCACTAACGCAGGCGCCGCACTAACGTAGCTTCGAGTATTGTCCATCCGTGTTATGGCAAGTCGAAATAGAGGGAGTGAATGAGAGGGACGTTACCTCTGGTCGTCGTGTGTGAGAGCGGGATGCACGAGCAAGTAAGACAGTAACTGCCGGCACAGATCAGGTGCTGCGGACATGCGGCGCGGCGCGTCCACGCAACGCTGCACTAACGCAGGCGCAGCGCTCACGTACCTTCGAGCATTGTCCATCCGTGTTATGGCAAGTCGAAATAGTGGGAGTGAATCACCGGCGGATCCAGCCTTGTCTCAGGGGGGGGGGTCACATAGACAATTTTATAGGTACTATAGATAATTTTTGACCCGACTGCCTCAGAAGGAGGGTTATGTTTTCGAGAGCCTGTATGTTTGTTTGTGTCACAGTATAATGCAAAAATTAGTTTTTTGGCCAAAAACCGGCATATGGCAAAATCGTAGACTTCCTTCGGCCATCGTCCTAAGCTATCTGATCCAGGTTTCTGGCCAAACCCCCAAGGATTTTGGCCGAAATCCTAGATTTGGTTAGTATTATGGCTTTTTTGCATTTAGGGGGAGCGAGGAGTGAAGTGGCATGTTATGCATATCTGTTAAAGGTAGAGTTGGACACCCTGCAGGGCAGGGGGTAACATCAGTCAGCCTGAACAGCAGGATTGCCTCGGACGCTTTGGAGGATCGGAGGTAGCATCGGACGCCCTGGAGGACATCGGGTAGCGTCCCAGAAAATTCAACCACCGTCATCTTTCATCCTCCAGTGTGTGCGACGCTACCCACGCCCTCCAGGGCAACCGACCAACGCTACCTCCTGCCTTTCAGGGTGACTGACGCTATCTCCAACCCTCCAGGGACGCCGTAGTCGGGAAGGGGTAGCATTGGACCTATTATTGTGTTACAAAGTAGCGTCGGACACCCTGGAGGTCGTGGGTGGCATCGGACACTCTGGTGGATAAAAAGTGGCGGGAGTTGCTTTTCCTGGGCTTCCGACGCTACCCCTTGCCGTAAAGGGCCTCCCTGGAGGGTTGGAGGTAGCGGCATACACCCTGAGAGGCAGGAGATAGCTTTGGACGTTCTAGAGGGTGGGAGGTAGCGTCGGACGCCTTGGCGGGCGTGGGTAGCGTCAGGCACTCTGGAGGATAAAAGATGGCGGGCGTTGGATTTACTGGGCGTCCGACGACACCCCCTGTCGTCCAGGACATCTGACGCTACCTCCCGTCTTCCCCAGCGTCCAGTGGTACATCCTGCTCTTAAGGTGTATGTCTCCAGGTCAACCGAGGCAATCCTGCTGTTCAGGCTGTCTGACGCTACCCCATCCTTCAGGGCGTCCGATGCCTCAGGGGGAATGTACCTCTCCACTCATCGTTCCCATTAGGATTTCGGTCAAAATCCTAGGTTTTTGAACAAAAACCTAGATCGGCTTAGGATGATGACTGAATGAAGCCGTCGATTTTGCTATATGCCGGCTTGTGCTTATGTAATTGAATGGAATCTTTTGTTTGACATTGACAAAAAAGACATTGTCAATAATGTAAACATTAAGGCTGCTATCAACTTTTTCTGGCAAATTACCGAAAATAGGCGTTATAAAAATCAGTTTTTAAGTTAAACTGTACGGTAAAAAAATAAAATATCTTATACATCGAGTCAAACACATCTTTATCTAAAAAATGTATTATGAACATTTTAACATTTTAATTTATTACTTATAGTAAAATAGCGAAAACTAAAACAAGTTACTGAAAATGTAGGAGAAGACCTCAAATTAGGCCTGAGTTTTAGATCTATGGTACACTGTAACAAAATACCAATTTCACATATGCATAGAAGATATCTTCGAGAACAAACTTTATTTTGTACATTTATCAATTTCATTCCACAACCTAGCTAAAAAATACGTTTTCGCATTCGAATTTTGTCAAAATATTTCTCTATTTTAATGGCTTCTGTATGAAAAACTACCAACAGGATAAATTCGAAAAAAATATATGTGTTAGAAGAAAATGTATTTAGTTAAATTGCACAAGAAATGAATTTTTATTCATTAAAATGTTGTTGTTAAAAATATTCAAAAACACCTCTAAATTCCGCAAAATGACACTCCGTGCTTGAGTCGCGCGTCCGCTATCACGGGAAATTCGGCTCAATGCGTATAAGTTTATGTTCAAATTTGAGTGGCGCACATTTTTGTTTCTGAGAAAAACGTGAAAGCCCTCTTAATATAACCACTTAGTCAAAGTCCTGGGCCTTTCCTGGCCCCCCCCTGGATCCGCCACTGGAGTGAATGAGAGGGCCGTTACCTCTGGTCGTCGTGTGTGAGAGCGGGATGCACCAGCAGGTACGACAGTAACTGCCGGCACAGGTCGGGCGCGGGTCTGAGAGTGGGTCTGAGAGCGGGTCTTCGAGTGTTATCCATTGGTCTTATGGTGAGTCGAAATAGTGGGAGTGAATGAGAGGGACGTTACCTCTGGTCGTCGTGTGTGAGAGCGGGATGCACCAGCAAGTAAGACAGTAACTGCCGGCACAGGTCAGGCGCTGCGGACACGCGGCGCGGCGCGTCCACGCAACGCTGCACTAACGCAGGCGCCGCGCTCACGTACACGTCTTTGGCTCGATCGTTGTCTGTCCGCATCAGGGGTAACAGTGTCAGGAGTTGTCGAAGGCGGTCACTGCCTGAAATGGGAAAGAATATCCATAAGTCACAGACAAAATGGGTGATTCAACTTTTTTTGTCATGCCATTTCAGACTTTTCACCAATTTAGACTGGTGATGTGTCTGAACTAAGGTCTGAACCATACAATATGTCTACATACAATACAATACAATACAAAGCCATTTATTTCCAAAAAAAAACAAATTACAATATAACAAACATTACATTTTTATCTTAATTTTATTATATTCAGTAAATATATAGAATAAACTAATAAATAATTCGAGTATTTTGATTAAGATATAACTAATTCATTCAACTTACAAAATTAGATTAATAGTAGAAATAGAAATATATTTATTTGCATTATTTTCACATCACATTACCTAGTTATTTTTAATTATTTTTAATGTTCTTTGGCACCCATTTTTGGGTGAAGGCCTCCTCCATCAGTTTCCATTGGTCTCGGTCCATAGCCAGTCTCGTCCACGTCGCCCCCGCCACAGCCTGGATGTCATCTCTCCAGCGAGCGCGCGGTCGTCCGCGCGGGCGAGTGTGGTCGCGCGGGTACCAGTACAACACACGACTGCTCCAGCGCTCGTCCGTAGCACGAGCGACGTGGCCAGCCCATCTCCACTTCAGTTTGCATGCAAGCTCTGCAGCGTCTATGATTTGTGTCTTTTTTCTGATCGTCGTATTTCGCTGGCGATCTCGAAGTCTTATACCAAGCATGCTCCTTTCAGTTGATCTTTGGAAGACCTGAAGTTTGGTTATGATTTGCCGTGATAGAGCCCATGTTTGGCATCCATATAATAATGTTGGTAAGACTGTAGAGTCCATAGCTTTCTTTTTCAATGATATGGGAAGTTTAGATTTGAATATGTGTTTCATTGACCAGTACTTGTTCCACGCTATTTTGATTCTTCGGTTTACTTCTTTCAGCGTGTAGTCCATGAAAGATACGTTTTGTCCCAGATAAACATACTGTTTGACATACTCAATAGTATTTTGTCCTATTTTGATCGGAATTTCATTGCTGTTGGTCATGCATGACACATGTCTTATTCGTGTTCATATAGAGTCCGCAATTTTGGCTTTCTTTATCCAGTGTTGTAAGCATGTAGAGTAGGTCTTCATAGTTTTCGCTAAGCAGGACAATATCGTCCGCGAATCTAAGTTGGTTTAAACGTTCTCCGTTAATATTTATTCCGAGGTTCTCCCAATCTAGTTTAGAGAATATGTGTTCTAGGAGCGCTATGAACAAGTTTGGCGAAATGGGGTCGCCTTGTCTTACGCCTCTTTCTATATCAAACGTCATGCCAAGTCGTTCCAACTTTACCGTTGCTCTGCTTTTATTGTATATGGTCCACAATATCTTTATGTACTTTCCTTCGACTCCCTGTTCTTCCAGGCTTTCCCAGAGCGATTTGTGGGATATTGAATCGAAAGCTTTCGAATAATCTATAAAGGCGATGTAGAGTGGCATCTTGTATTCTGTGTAGCGCTCTATCACTTGCGATAATGTAAATATGTGGTCAATCGTACTGTATTTGGGTCTAAAGCCAGCCTGTTCTTTAGGTTGTTTAGATTCCAGATTATTTTTTAACCTTCTTAGAAGAATGTTAGTAAACAATTTGTAAACAGATTGCAAGAGGCTGATAGGGCGGTAATTACCTATATCCATAGGGTTCCCTTTCTTGTATATAAGTGTAATTATAGCATTTTCCCATTCTTCTGGTATATAAGCATTATACAAAATACCATTAAATATTTTTGTAATTACTGGCGTCAGTGGATCGCATACGGCTTTTAACATATCATTCGTTACGCCGTCTTGTCCTGGGCTTTTAGATGTCTTTAGGGACTTTATACTTTCTCTGACCTCGCTTTCCATAATAGGTTGCACTTCTTCACTGTTCCGTGAGCATTTTGGCATGTAGTTCAATTTTTTGTTTAGCTTGTCACTGTACAATTCTTTGTAATAATTGGTAGCTATGTCTATAATTTTGCCTCTATCAGTAACCTTTTTTCCGTCTTTTCCTGTAAGTCCAATTATCCACTCTTTCCCCGGGTTGAGAGTTCTATCTGCTCTTTTAACTGAGCCTCTATTTTTTAGTTCTTGCTCTATTATTTTGTATTGTTGCTGTTGTTTGTTTTTCTTTATTTCTTTCCTGATTTTTCTGTATAGTTTGTTTAATTTCTTTTCTCTTTTTATTTCTTTTTTCAAATTTTTAAGTTGTTCTCTCTCTTCAATATATTGCTTCAGTCTCGGTGTGAATATTGTTTCATTTATGTTTTTATTGTTGTTTTTCTGATAGGTAATTGTTTGACGCAGGTTTTATGTTGTTTATGGTATTTGTGTAAGATTGTTGTAAGGACTTATTTGTATCTATATCTTGAGGTACCGTTTTTATCAACTCTATGAATTGGTTTTTGATACTTTCTTTCTCTATTAAGGTAAACTCTGAAATTCTTGAGTTAAATGATTTTCTGCACTTTTTCATGTTAGTGTTGAAGTTGTATACAGCTCGGATTAATTTATGGTCTGTAGAGAAGGTTGTGTTTATAACTTGAACATTTGTTATAGCTCTAATATTCTTTGTGAGGATATAGTCTATTTCGTTTCGTGTTGCTCCATCAGGAGATAGCCACGTCCATCTCTGTTTCTGCTTTTTCTTAAAAAATGTGTTACTTATGTAGAGTTGGTTTTCTAGACAGAAGTTTAACAGCATATCTCCACGTTCATTCCTATCTCCATATCCCCATTTTCCCAGAGCTTTTCCATCTTCAGGTTGCGGCTGTCCGATTTTAGCATTAAAGTCTCCAATTATTAGAGTGTCATCGCTGCTGTTATGTAAAGCCATAGTTAAGCTGTCGTAGAAGGCTTGTATTTCAGGTTCTGAACTTGCTGCTGTGGGTGCGTACGCTTCTATTATGCTTAACATTTTATTTTCTATTTTCAAGTCTAGTCTAACAACTCTATCTGATATAGGTTTAAAGCCGTTTATGTATTGTTTTAGTTCACTTTTTACCATAAATCCCACTCCATTTGTACCTCCTTTGACGCCATAATACATTAGAACGTAATCTTCATACTCTATTATTTTTGTTCCTTCTCTTTTATTTCTGATAGTCCCAAGATATCCCATTTTATATTTTTAAGCGCATGTTCAAGTTCCAATAGTCTACATGACTGAACTAAAGATCGAATGTTGAAGCTTCCAATTAGTAGAGTTTGAGTGATGGAGGGTTTTGGTCTACTGCTCCCTCGGGGACCAGCCGTACAGGAGAGCTTGGTGGGTTTTATTTTCAATTGTTACTGGAGGGTTTTGGACTACTGCTCCCACGGCGGGGTGGCGGTCTTGTTTGTCCCCCACGGTGACCGGCCGGGTTGGGGGAAGGTGTTTGTCTATTCCTGTTCCATTCTGTTTGATTGTCTTCCGTTTTTTAGTATTTGTTGATTGCTATTGGTGACTTACGGATGCGGGTGGTGGTGGTGTGGTTGTTATGTTGATATTGGTATTGCTGTTTTGTTGTTTTGAAACCGAGCCTGGATTAGATGACCTCCAATATTCTTTCATAGTATATTTCTTAGCAGTAGTTTTGTTTCCTGTAGGGCTCTCTGAGTGTGTGCGTTTGTTGTTTTGTTTTTCTGTATATGATGTCTTTTTCTGTCTGGGTGATCGAATTATAATTTTATCATATTTAATATAGGCTTTATTGCCTTTCTCTATTTCCTCATTTACTCTAACCTGAAGTTGCTTCCTTACTTCCACCACCTTCGCAGGGAAATCTTCCTTGATATAATACTCAGTATTTTTCAAGTTTTTCTTAGCCCTTAGAACTTCTAATTTTCTTCCCAGGGTAGTGAAGGTTACCATAATTGGTCTAATTTTGTTTGCTTTACCTCCTACTCTTCTCACTGCTTGAATTTCTAGTTTTGTACAGTCATTCACTTTCAGTATTTTGCATATTTCTAGGACATTGTGGACTAGCTCATCATAATTCCTTTCGTTTTCATGCACTCCGTAGATTAGAATGTTCCTTTGTCTTAGATGCCTGTCAAAAAAGTCTAGTCTATTTTCTTGCATTATAACAGTGTCTTCTAATCTTTGAATTTTTTCTTCAACATGTCGGAACTTCATATTTATGTTATCGTTTATTCTCTGTTCAGATTCTTGGATGCTAATCTTTGTTTCTTTTACATCCTTTTGTATATTTTCGAGCATAGTTTTAAGTAGTATTGGGTCCATTGTTAACAGTAGGTAATGTTTTTATTCGAGGGTAGACGTGATTTTGATGCAAGTTCTTTGTTCTAATTTTAGCCTAAGCGGCTCGCTGGCCGAATGTATGGAACATGCTGCACCTGAGAGAAGAGTTCTGAAATTTGGTACACTTAATCCTTAGGGTCAATGAATCGATTTGACCCGTAGTACACAATTTTAAAAAAATCCTATGAGGAGTAATGACGTCATCTTTTTTTTGTATGGGAAAAAAAATTTTTTTGTTCCAAAACTTATCGTGTGTGGTATCAAATGAAAGGCCTTGCTAAGCCGATTCTAAAAATATATCACATTATCATATTTAAGTCACTTGTATAAAATAAAATAGGAAATAATTCTCGAAACATGCCACGTTTGGGCTTCTCCAGGTATGATACGGTTGAATCATTACTTATGAAATATACGTAATATAATGTGTAATATCCTCATCTCTAACCTCAAGAAAGGTACTACGGATTTTTTGTCTTTAAGTATTTTTTTTTGAATTTTAAAGTTACAGAAATTTATGAAAACACACTTAGTTGAAATTTGGCATCGAAAGTTCAATTTTGGTAACCGAGAATGATAAAAATAAAGCCAGATGAGATTTTAATTATATGTACATCATATTCGTTTTGAAAAAATAACATGTTATGTGCTTCGGAGGGCACGGTTAACCCTCGGCCCCATCGCAGTCGCTCTCTATGAATAATTAGACGGCGGCGGTCGGTCAGGGTCGATAGATAGGGCCGAATAGTAACCATGGTTCATCGGGTCGTTCGTAGACTCAGTGTCTCACTTGACAGAACAAGATTTATTAATTATAAGATGATAAATACAGATGCGAGAGGAGTTTTGGTTCATCTTTATAATTTTCATTTGTCTATACACACATTATTCCCACACCAGCATCCTTACATTTATTCCCAGGGTATCCATCACCTTCATTAGCTATTTGCCAGCAGAAATGTCCCGCCATGCTAAATATTCTTTCCTTGAGGCCATATGTATATTTCATGGATCTATTTAAGCTGGGCTATTTTTGGTACTCCTGATGGTCTATATCAGGTTTTCAAAACCTTTGATTTCTATTTGCTAGCAGGAGGGCCCAATCAAGCGGAATTATTTTTTCTTCAGGGACGTATATGTATCTCCTGTAGTTCTCCAAACCTTCGATTTATATTTTCCAGCAGACACGTCCCATCGCGCTAAACAATTTTTGCTTTGGGACTATATAATATGTGTCTCCTGTAGTTTAGCTGGGCTCTTGGAGGTGCACCTGGTGGTCCACATAAGGTTCTCCAAACCTTCGATCTATGTTTGCCAGCAGGAGCATTCCATGATGCTAAACAATTCTTGCTTTGGTGCCATAAATGTATTTCCCATTGTTTAGCTGGGCTCGTGGTTGTGCTTCTAGTGGTATAACATCAGGTACTCCAGTCCCTCAAGTGGAGAAAAAAAGTAGCCTTTACCTTCTTCAATGCGATAGCAATCTTTGTACCAAATTTTATCAAAATCCGTTCAGTAGTTTTTCAGGATGCTGTCACATACAAACATCTAAACGAAAAAAATATGTAAAAACTTTTGAAACGTGTTTTGTTATCAATTTCAAGAATTCGCTGACAATTTATTTTCCAATATCTTTTATGTTCAGGCTTTCGACGCTCTACAACTTTATTATTATGTATAGATTCCGACATTCCGTTAATTTTGCCGGTGTGTATATAATGTGCGTATAGAGAAATGATCACTTTAAACTTCTCTCGCATTTGTATTTATCATCCTATTATTAATAAATCTTGTTCTGAAAAGTGGGACACCGAGTCTACGAACGACCCGATGAACCATGGTTACTATTCAGCCCCTAACTGACAACCCTGACGGACCGCCGCCGTCTTATTATTCATAGAGAGCGACTGCGATGGGGCCGAGGGTTAACCGTGCCCTCCGAAGCACATAACATTCTTTTTGCAAAACGAATATGATGTTACGTACATAATAATATGATTGTAATCTCAACTGGCTATATTTTTATCATTCTCGGTGTCTAAAATTGAACTTTCGATGCCAAATTTCAACTAAGTGTGTTTTCATAAATATCTGTAACTTTAAAATTCAAAAAAAAAATACTTAAAGACAAAAAATCCGTAGTACCTTTCTTGAGGTTAGAGATGAGGATATTACACATTATATTACGTATATTTCATAAGTAATGATTCAACCGTATCATACCTGGAGAAGCCCAAACGTGGCATGTTTCGAGAATTATTTCCTATTTAATTTTATACAAGTGACTTAAATATAATAATGTAATATATTTTTAGAATCGGCTTAGCAAGGCCTTTCACTTGATACCACACACGATAGGTTTTGGAACAAAAATTTTTTTTTTCCCATACAAAAAAAAGATGACGTCATTACTCCTCATAGGATTTTTTTAAAATTGTGTACTACGGGTCAAATCTATTCACTTACCCTAAGGATTAAGTGTACCAAATTTCAGAACTCTTCTCTCAGGTGCAGCATGTTTTGAACTACCGCTAGGACTATTTTAGCTGTTTTCCAGTTTAATAGTAGTATAATTTATAATCCGGTGATAAATCACTGCAATGCTGTCTTATATTGAAATACTGTCCACTTCTTGTTTATTTTTCACCATTTACTGGGTTATTTTTTCACTAATTGATACTTGTACTTGTTAGTCTATTTAGCACTGTTTTCTTCGTTTTTACACTTCACTGTAGTCCAATTTATGTGTTAATAAGATATTTATCGATATATAATCACTTTGTGCAGAAAAAGAGGCGTAAAATACAAATATAACTATTTTTTTAGCAATAAATACGGAAGATCAATCTAGCTGGTGTCAGTGTTGCCAGCCCAATATGTCTACATAACATAGATAAATAAATAAATTAGATATCTAAGTTACTTTTGAGCTATAGATTCAAGATTCAAAGATTCAAATATTCTATTTCCAAGTAGATTCACAAAGAGGATATAGAATATACAGGGTGGTCCATGCAGTAACGTCAATAAAAATAAATTAGATTCCTCACATCTTGCTGTATTCTCGAAAATACCCCATGTATGTTCCACAATTATTTTTAGTTTCTGAGTTATTCAACTTTTAAAGTTGTATGGGAAATACTCGAATGGCAGACATTTTTCCTTTCCTTTTTTTACTTCCGTTTAAGGTATGTATAGGAGCTTCATATCTGTTTTACTTTTACCAATTTTATAGGGGGTTTGCCAGGTAAGGGGACACAGGTTGTCCCCAGATTTGTATGAAAATATGGTATTTTCTCCTGATTACCACAAGGGATAAAGGCGTGATATATGAATATAATAAACTAGCAGCCCGGCCAGCGGTTTCACCCGCTGCTACTTACCTGTTTTCCCGTAGAAATTGGATCTTTGCCCGTAGTAAAAAGTCCATTACTCGGATCCAGCAGAGGTAAATGTGCGAGCAGAAGCGGCCCGTCATGCTGAATAACTTTTACTTTGAAGCCATTACCGTATCTCTTATTGTTTATATGGGATGCTGGTGGTCTACATCAGGTACTTCAGACCCTCGTGACCATGTGCCAGCAGAAGCGGCCCGTCATGCTGAATAACTTTTACTTTGAGGCTTTTACCGTATCTCTTATAGTTTAGATGGGATGCTGGTGGTCTTCATCAGGTACTCCAGATCCTCGATGATCATGTGCCAGCAGAAGCGGCCCGTCATGGTGAACAACTTCTTCTATGAAGCCATGACCGTATCTTTTATAGTTTAGATGGGATGCTGGTGGTCTTCATCAGGTACTTGTACTCCAGATCCTCGAAGGCTGACAAAAAGTAGTCCATGTCTATCTTTACTATGCTAGTAATATCAGTGCCAAATTTCGCGAAGATCGGTAAAGCGGTTTGGCTTATTTGGGTAATATCCGCTGTATTTCCCGCTTTTCCTGCTGCTAACCGTTTTCCCGTGGAAATGAGGAATTTTCCCGTGGTAAAAAGTAGCCTATGTTACTCAGGAATGTTGTAGCTTTATAATGGTGAAAGAATTTTCGAAATCGGTCCAGTAGTTTCGGAGTTTATCGATTACATACATACAAAAAAACAAACAAACAAAAAAACAAACAAAGTTTTCCTCTTTATTATATTAGTGTAGATTCCAAAATTTGTATGAACTAATTAACTAGCAGTGAAATAAACTTATTTACACTTACAAATAATGACAATCATAAGAGCTATTCAAAAAATATGGTAAAACAAGAAGAAAGTTGATTTACCCAAAAAATAACATACTGACATACCTACCAAAAATCAAAATAAAACCGTTTGATAATATGATCATTGCTGATATGAGGGAATCACCCATTTATTACCTGTACTATATGTTACTATATTATATTATCTGAACATATCTTATCCAGAAACACAACCGATGTTACATCCCACCCCTTGATACCTAGACTGATTCCCAATAAGTGTAGGTATAGATATTTATTGCTTTTGTAGCCTGTGATATTCATTGCTTTTTAGAAATAAGTACACCTGTTGTAAATTGTTCCTATGTGTTTTTCTTGTGTACAACAAATAACCTGTTCAATAATACACTGTAGTTGAACTTAATAGATTACTATAGTTGAGACAGCCACTCGCTACATTCGTCACCGCATGCCAGTTGTATAGGGCTCCCTTTCCCACTTAGTGGTAAACTCAAATGAGAATGGGAGCTTGATACAACCTGCCATACGACTGTGAATAGAACAATGTGGATGACATCACTTTGTGATTTGATTATATGATTCCAATAAGATTTTTACAATAGTCCCGGTAAGTTTTATATTACCTACTGATGCTACTGGCCTGCAGTTTATATTTCAATAGGTTCCCGAAATTTAGTTCATCTTGGAATAATAATCTGCACCTTCACTAGATCCTAAATTTTTGATAAGTAAGTAAAGTAAGGCAGACAAAAATATTATAGCAAAGTTTTGCTCCGTGTGAAGTTCTGACTGGGAAAGGTTTTTACAAACTTACCTTCTTAGAAATAACATTTATTATTTAATTTCATTAATTAGAATACAAAGGACATCAAAATTCATATTGAATGAAGCTCTCATTTTCATCTATACATTCATACCCACCTTCATCGTCATCGTCGTTGGTCCCCGCGGCGAGCAGGCCAGCGAGGAGGGTCTCGTCGTTGGCCTCTTGCTCAAGCCGCTCATCCTCCACATGCAGCTTCAGAGCCGCCTCCACTGCGCGGTGCACCAGACGCAGACCAGGCCACGGCACCCGCCGAGCCAAGGCACACGCCACCACCGTCCTCTCGCACGCCCCCCATTGCTCAAAGAGTCCCGCCACACCCCCCAGCTGCTCATAAAACGTGCCGTTCATCGCAATAACACCATGTCAAACCACAAAAACCAAATAATGTTCACGTCAAGTAGCCAGCTGATCGCCCTAATACGATCGATTCCCGTTTAAATTCTATCCAGCTGGCGCAGTTTATAACGGCGTACCCTCCGAGCGTTATTGTCCAGGTACCAGAACACGAGAAGTGGCTAAATAAATTACAGGTAGATCAAAAACATTGCACTTTTTCGAGTTCGACGCGTCGCGACGATACAAAATCCAAAATGGCCATTTTTTGTTTGTTTTTCACATACGTCAAATCAAAGGCATAGGTGTTTCAGCTCATGCAGCCAAGTTCCCTACACGATCAATCAGAACATGGGATTGAAATAAATTTATGGAAATGAATATGATATAACTAGCGCACATTAGGAATGGATCCCGAATTTGCAATATTATTGTTTGCTTTGCTCTACCATATGACATGGGAGGATGTCATAATCATAATAATGTTGCCATTTTGGGATCCATTCTTTATCCATGCAAATTATATCAGCTAGCTGCAATATTGAAGACCCTATCAAAAGATTTATTTGTATTGTAATACATAATCCCACCCAAAACATAAATGTGAAAGGCTGCCAAGTTCGATAATATTGGAATGCTTCGCCTATAAAAGAAGTGAGATCTAAATAAGTACCAAGTTCCATACACAGACCTCAGTTAAAAATAGTTACAGGAATGCACACTTGATTTTCCGCAGTTTGGAAAGTAGATTCTTATTTCCAAACTGCGAAAAATCAAGTGTGCATTCCTGTAACTATTTTTAACTGAGGTCTGTGTATGGAACTTGGTACTTATTTAGATCTCACTTCTTTTATAGGCGAAGCATTCCAATATTATCGAACTTGGCAGCCTTTCACATTTATGTTTTGGGTGGGATTTCATTTATTTTTGTAAGGTTTATTTTCTTTTTTTCTTATGATTAAGTTAGGTAAGGAAGTATATATCTTATTTATACTTTATTTTGACTAAATACAAACCTTCGTAACGAATTTTAGGTCGGTACGACGATTGGAAGATATAGATAAATTTTTTGTTTTAGTTCCTTAGGGGTATGAATTTACATCTTCATTATTTTTAAAACCGACTCACACTTGGCCATTTTTAGATTTTTTCCTTTACCTTGACCTAAAGACCTACCTCCATGCCAAATTTCAAGTCAATACGACCATTGGAAGTGGTCTAGGTTTTTGATGAGTGAGTCAGTCAGTGAGTGTATAGTAAAAATAGCGATTTTCTGACGTCAATATCTCAAGACCTACAATAGGTACATTAATGAAATTTTGTATTTTAGATAAGTAAATAGATCTCGACAGATACTAGAAATTTCATATGCGTAGATAAAATAGATTTTGAGTTATAGGTGGGTCGAACTTGGCCCGAAATGGTTCGTGTAATATAACCCACGGCCGGTGTGTCGCTTTTTTTGCTCGAACTTGGCGGACACACTGCCGTGTGTCTAGATCATAAATTACGCTACTTTCCTAGAGGAGTAGGCAGAAACTACTTGATAAGTAAACAGAGAAAATGAAACACTTCAATAAAACTTAATTTATTTATTTTCGTACTTATTTAGATCACTTCTTTATATTTCTTATGACTAGAACACAAAAATTTTAAGCTAATAATGAGTATAAGCAGTTCTAGATAAATCTAATGAGCAAGTCTTTCCTTATGTGTGCCAATCTTATGCCTAGCCAGGTCATTCTTTCTGTAAAACCCTCGGCTACATCTATCACAAGGAAATGGAATTCTCGTCTCATGTAGTTTAGCTGTGTGAAACTCCAACATTGCTTTGGCTGGAAATGTCATCCCACAACCTTCAACAGAGCATTTGAATTTGTCAGGGTATTTGTGCCTATAGTTCACATGACGGGCAAGCATTTGCATTTTATAGAAAGAACTTGTACAATATTCACATTTTAATGGCCTCTGCCCTGTATGCCTCCACATATGTACTTCAATATTAGGTACATTTTTGAGGCAAATATTACAATGGCCTGATTTTTCTGAATGTTTTCTATTAATGTGCATCTTCAAATTACCCTTAACATTAAATGTCTGACCACAATAATTACAGATGAAGCTATTAGGTGTAGCATGAAGGATCATGTGCTTGCCTAAATTATTCTTATATTTAAATGGTAGTTTGCATATTGGACACATAAAGTTCTTTTCATCTGAATGGACTTTCGAATGATGTTTTAGTTCCTCTTTTGTACAGAATCGTTTTCCACATGTTGCACAAATATGTGGCTTTTCACCGGTGTGTCTCTTTTTATGGCGAATTAGTGCACCAATTTGGGTAAATTTTGCAGGGCATTCACTGCAAATGTAGGGGGTCTCTCCCGTATGTATCCTCATGTGAACTTTGATATCACTTTTTGAGTAGAAGCCTTTTCCACATTGTTCACAAATAAAGTCCCGAGATCTTTGATCTGAATGGTGGGTTTTTATATGACGCTTCAAGTTGCCTTGATCTTTGAAGTCTTTGTCACAGTTTGAGCATTGGTAAGGTCTTTCGCTACTATGGTTGCGCATGTGTATGGTCAAAGCTGAAGGACTAGCACTCTGGTGTCCACATACAGAACATTTATAATCTCCTCGTTTTGAATGTTTAATTTTCTTTATCATTTTCTTAGCTGTAGCTTTGGGTTCAGAATGAGTTTCCAGTTTAATTTTAACATTGTTGCACTCCGTAGATGAGAAGTGATCTGGAATGTCTTCAAAATGGTCATCTTGATCGCTCGCACCTGAGTTTTCAAGTTTTACATCAAACTCAGGCTTGTATTCTTTCTGATCGTGTGCTGTAGTGACAAAGCAAGACCGTAGATGTTTATCTGTAGCCTCACATTTCAATATAAACTGGTAAGCCACATCAAGTTCCTCTTCACATTTGCTGCAGATATACGCCGGCATTGTGTCTTCTTCCATTATGTTAAGTCTAGGGCAGCAGTGCGCTATTTTGGCACTGATTTGGAGTCCTTGGTTTGAAGAGAAAATAAATGACCTGCCCTTGTTTTCACCACATGTTCTACAAACTTTATAATCCATTTTTTAGCAGAAATGAGCAGAAAGAAACGAATCCAAGCAAGCAAAAATGTTGTTTTAAACCTAAGTGGAATCGATTAAACCAAATATGGAAAGTTAGAGAGAGTGCAAAATCAAAAAGCCATAGCAAAAAGCTGAAACTTATTTTTGTTTGTCTCTGTCTAACAAAATACACGGCGAATATCCTAACAAAAAAGCACATGCGTTTGACGTTTGTTTTTTTCAGTTCGTTCAAAAACTAATATAATTTACAATGCTTATTTTTTGTATCATGTTTTTTGTTTAAAAATATATGATTAAATACTACGTGGTAAAGTTCTGATTTTCTATCCTTATCATCACATGAGCCCATAGCAGTCCACAGCTGGACATCAATCAGAAAGGAACCGAAAGGAATAAAAAAAATCTCCATTCAGCATATTTGATTTGATATTTTGCTCTAACTCTAACCTAACCTGTTCTGTCAAATACAGCGTTGCCAGACCATCCAAAAACGGATGGTTTCCGTCCCTTTTTTTTACCCACGACGGAACGGAGACGGTATATGCGTTTGGGGTGAGAGAATGTGTGTTTGTTTGTGTGTGCAAACCTATGTTACCAAATATCTCCCAAACCACGGGTCTGATTTTAATTGGTTTTCAGTAATAGATTAGAATTTTTTTCGTGGGTAGGTATACAGAGTATACTTTTAAATCCTTCCAAACAAAATGATAGATAGATAGATAGATAAATCATTTATTCACTGAAAGAAACAGTACATGGCAGGTAAAAGTATAGGTACGATATACATTATCAAGCGCTTAACAAAAGTAAATGTTTAAATGACAAAGGGGATAGGATAACCTTGTCGTGCCAAGCACTGCTAGTGTCAGTGAAAAGGTCCTAACTCAGCATGTTGGTTGTCACAGCATGCTGTGACGCTGATTATTCTGCTAGCACCTTAAGGTAAGTGAGCCGACGCTAACGAGACAGAGATGGCAACTGTGAGTGAAGTTCGTTGCCCGACTACGCGAATATCGAAACTTAATCACAACTGTTTTTTATTACTAGCTAAAACCCGCGGCTTCGCCCGCGTAGCCATAAGAAATAACATAGATACCTAAGTATATTGCGCTTTATGATTTGTTGCACTTAAACACAAACATCTTGCCCCTTTCCTTTCTCTTTTAGAGATAAACAGAAAAAAACGCCTAAACACGTTATGTGTAATCTAAAAGACGCCTGATGTGGCGCAGTGGGACCTCTCCCTCCCGCTCTCCCACCTGCTCTCCCTGTCGCTGTCCCTCTCGCTCTCCCTCTCGCTCTCCCTCTCATTCTCCCACCCGCTCTCCCTCCCGCTCTCCCTCTTGCTGTCTCTCTCGCTCTCCCTCCCGCTCTCGCTCTCATTCTCCCTCCCGCTCTCCCTCTCGCTCTCCCTCTCGCTCTCCCTCTCGCTCTCCCTCTCGCTCTCCCTCTCGCTATCCCTCTCGCTCTCGCTCTCATTCTCCCTCACGCTCTCCCTCCCGCTCTCCCTCCTCTCTCTCCCGCTCTCCCTCCCGCTCTCCCTCACGCTGTCCCTCACGCTGTCCCTCTCGCTCTCCCTCTCATTCTCCCTCCCGCTCTCACTACCGCTCTCCCTCTCATTCTCCCTCCCGCTCTCCCCTCTCTCTCTCCCTCTCGCTCTCCCTCTCATTCTCCCTCCCACTCTACCTCCCGCTCTTCCTCTCGCTCTCCCTCTCATTCTCCCTCCCGCTCTCCCTCCCGCTCTCCCTCTCGCTCTCTCTCCCGCTCTCCCTCCCGCTCTCCCTCCCGCTCTCCCTTCCGCTCTCCCTCCCGCTCTCCCACCCGCTCTTCCTCTCGCTCTCCCTCCCGCTCTCCCTTCAGCGGATAAAAAAATTCATACAAACTTTCACCCCTGTTTTACTGTGGAATTTCAAAAAATCCTTTTTAGTGGATATGCTTACGTTGCTTGGTTTGGTTTTTACGACCATGCGTAATTTTCATCCCCTATGTCAACCCATCGGGGAATGAATTTTGAATACTTCTTAATCAAAATAATATCAACTGTTTATTAAAAATAAGGATGCCAAATGTCAAAACTGTAGCTTCAAAGGAGCGGCCTGCGCGTAAATATAATACTTTCATCCCCTTTCTTACCCCCTCAGGGGTTTAAAATTGGAAAATTCTGAAACACGTTATTCATTATTTTTAAAGTTCTTCCTAAATACGAAATTTGAAGCAGTTATATCAAATGAATAAAAAGTTTCATACAAACTTTCATCCCCCGTTTTACCCCCTTAGCGGTTGAATTTCGAAAAATCCTTTCTTAGTGGATGCTGACGTTGCCTAATGAATACACATGCCAAATATCACGCTTCTAGCTCCAAGGGTTTGGTTTTTACGACAATGCGTAATTTTCATCCCCTATGTCAACCCATCGGGGATGATTTTTGAATACTTCTTAATCAAAATAAGATCAACTGTTTATTAAACATAAGGGTGCCAAATTTCAAAACTGTAACTTCAAAGGAGCGGCCTGCGTGTAAATATAATACTTTCATCCCCTTTCTTACCCCCTCAGGGGTTTAAAATTGGATAATGCTGAAAAACATTATTCATTATTTTTAAAGTTCTCCCTAAATACGAAATTTGAAGCAGTTATATCGAAGGAATAAAAAGTTTCATACAAACTTTCATCCCCCGTTTTACCCCCTTAGTGGTTGAATTTCAAAAAATCCTTTCTTAGCGGATGCCTACATTATAGTGGCTATCTGCATGCCAAATTACAGCCGGATCGGTCCAGTAGTTTAGGCTGTGCGTTGATGACAGTCAGTCTTCTTGAGTTTTATATATTATATAAGATTACTATAAGTGCTAATTAGAAATTGTCTTGTAGCTGTAGTGTTAAATTGTTAGAAGTAGGTAAATAGTAGAATAAATAAACATAAATAAATAGATATAAATAAATAGATGGAAATGAGTTATGCAAGTTTTAACCGGGTTTCATACACAATACGGATTTCTACGTAGGATTTTGTCAGAGGTACATTTTGTATTTTAGTTTAAAAGTTTTAATGGATTTTATATCTCTTATAGGAGGCGGTATGTTGTTCCATATTTTGGCCGCATTGTATTTGAAACTACTGCGAAAAGCAGTGGTTTTATGACGAGGTATAAGGAGGGGTGGAGCGCAAGTTCGAATGGTGGTTTTTCGAATTGATTGGCGCCAAGTAAGCCTATCATATAGGTACTTGGGGGACTGATATTTCGTCACACCGAACAATAATGATGCTGTGTACAATTTTTGACGCTCTTGCATTTTTAGTGTGCCTGATGATTGTAGATAAGGAGTAATGTGTGTACGTGGTGGAATTTTGTAACAATATCTAGCACAAGCGTTTTGGACCCGCTGGATAAGCCTATGAGAACTGGATAACAAACAAGGGCGGTATACAGTAATTCCATAATTAAGTTTTGAAAGGATCAGTGTTTCACATAGTAAGATACGTAGGTCTGTGCTTATGTAGTCACGAATCCTGTAAAGTACTTTGAGCCTATAGAAGCAGTTACGTACGGTCTCTGTCAGAAATTTTTCAAATCGTAGCCTACCATCCATCAGTATTCCTAAATTTCTAGCTTTATTAACCCGTTCAATATCGACGCCTAGGATTGAGATTTTTGGGTTACGTGCTATTGTGTTTTTAATTTGTTTTGCGGAGCCAAGTACCAAATATTTAGTTTTAGAAGGGTTGAGGACCAGTTCATTTTTAGCTGACCATGACGCTACTCTGTCTAAATCTTGATTTAAATTGTGGACTGCAGTGTCAAAATCTAAAGATGATATGGGAACATACATCTGTAAATCATCCGCATATATGTGGTACAAGCTATTTTTAATTGTTTTCGTTAGATCAGAGGTATAGAGAATGAACAGTAAGGGGCCAAGAATTGAACCCTGCGGGACGCCTCTTGTGACCGAGCTCACTTTCGAGGACAAGCATGTGCCATCTGGCTTATCGATTACGACTTGCTGCAAGCGATTGTTAAGGTAAGAGTGAAACCATTGCACAGTTGTGTCGTGAAAACCATAATATGACATTTTGGCTAAGAGCATAGTGGTATGGAGTCAAAAGCTCTAGAATAATCTAATAACACCAAGATAGTAGCCTTGCCTTTATCTTGGTTGGTTAACACGTTGTCAACAACATCGAGAAGAGCTGTAGTCGTACTACGGCCTTTCCTGAATCCGGATTGTAATTCGGGTAGTAATGCATTTGTTTCACAATATTTTAAGAGTTGATTATAGACCACTTTTTCCAATATTTTGGAAAGATAAGGAAGCAAGCTTATGGGTCGCAAGTCTTTAACGTCAAGTGGGTTGTTATTTTTGGGTATAGGTCGCACCAGTGCTGTTTTCCATACGGAAGGGAACTTATTAGAAACTATTGACCTATTAATAATTGCTGTTATAATGGGTAGTGTTTGTGGTAATGTAAGTAGAATCATATCTCGGCTTAATTTGTCAGAGCCCTGTGCATTTGACTTAATGTCAAATAAAATCTTGCTGACAGTTATTTCAGTTACAGGTTCCAACTTAAAAGAAGCCGAGATTGCCCTATTGTGCTGAACGTATGCAATGTCTGAAGCAGATACACCGACCCCACCTGGAACGTTTAGGAAATGCGAGTTAATGGCTTCAGGGTCCAAAAGGTGCTGAGGTAAATCAAAATCTTTCTTAGGATCAGGCAAGACAGTAGACTTCAGATTTCTCCAAAGTACTTTGGGTTTGTTTATATTGTTGTTGATATTCTGCGTGAAATAAGCCTTACGTTCAGATAAGAGACAAAGATTCGCAGTTTTTTTTAAGTCCTTATAATACTCTAGGTGACTATTTAGATTTGTCGCACGATGCCTTGCTTTTGCTTCATTGCGCTGTTCCATGAGGTAGCGAATATTACTGGTTATCCACGGTGTATTTCTATCTTTGATGACGATTGTCTTTAGCGGTGCATGATGATTAAATAATATTTCTAAGCGTCTGTTAAAGATAGAAACCATATCGTCTACATTTTCCAAGTTCATAATATCTGATAAATCTGAATCCTCCAAGTCAATATCAAAGGCAGCCATGTTAATATCTTTTATTGGTCTGTACGTTACTGTTTTTTTAGGATTATTATTTCTTTTAATTTTAAAATGAGCAGTAATCAATGCATGAGCGCCAAGGTCTGGTATATGTCGGACATCGACATCTATGACCGTAGCATCTGTGCAGACAAGATCAATGATCGACTCGCTGTGAGACGTGAAGTGAGTGGATTGTGTCACATAGTTCTTTAAACCTGAGCACTGCAAGAAGTCATCCAACTTTTTATATTCACTAGAAGTACTGTCATTTACATGAATATTAAAATCTCCCACTAAAATTATCCGGTCAAATTTTGAAAAATGTGTTAATGAGTCCGCTAAGGCATCAAAAAATGGGTCTATTTGAACCCAAGGTGGACAGTAGGCAGTTCCGATCAAAACATGGTTACTATTTGTACGTAATGATACCCACATCTGGTCTACATGGGTCACAGGAGATGGATGCGTTTGAGTGCGAACGCTCAGACCTTTTCTGATATAAAACCCTACCCCACCACCGCGTAATTTCTCACGAGTAGGTGGACGTGGAATGTGCCGTAAATTATACCCTGTAGTCCGAGTTCTTAATTGGCAGTTTGTATGGAGGTATGGTCCCATCTGGCAGAAATCATGAAACTTGGCATGTGTGTAGCTTACATGTGTAAGCTTCAGGAAAAGAAGGAAGCAAGTTCCCCTGCTTCCCCTTTCCCCCCCCTTTTATGTCCCAAATTTCAGTTATCTTTATTTTTCTCGGAAACGATTAAAGATACTAGAAATTTGTCAAGGTAAGAAATATTCCTTATAAAATTGTCTACATAATTGTTCTTGGGTAGATGTTGATAGGACTTATACTTTTCGAGTTATGCTTCTGGGAAACCCATCATTTTTTTGAAGGTGACTTCCAGCTCTGAATTAGCCATAACTACCATGTGATAGAATATTTTTTCAAACTTGCTATTGGCTGTTGTTAGTAAGGTAGTCTTCAAAGGAAATCCGCAGAGACAACACTTCAATCACGCCTGCGGGGGTGGGGGAAGGTAGGCAAAGTTTATTTTTTCCGAGCTGAACTTGAGGACTTCTGACTCCTTAAGTAAATGTGACACGAGAAATTGAGTATCATTTTCGAATAAATCAAGGACGGAGTATTCATTTCTGGAACGCTCTTTGGTACATTTCATACAAAAATATAAATATATTAAGTGAAATTGAAAAAAAAATATGTTTCTTTCTCATTCAAACTCTGTTTCCTTCTGAAACTTGAGACATATTTATTAGATAATAACACATACTCGAAGACATACTTACCCTCATTATAAAACCATATTTTATTTTCGAAAATATTAGAAAATACCTAGCCTACGGAAGCCTAAATATTTTTACAAAGTTATGTTTGTAGCTGGAAAAATTTGAAGTTCATAGATTTTTGTATGCAAAAATAAGATTACCAACCGCAAACGTATATTTCTCAATTGTCGCTAAACCATTCCAGAAAGAGAAATGCCCTCATAGGGAATGTTGTTTATAATGAAGGGTAGTTTTTGTTGGAATAAAGAAATTGAGGATTTGGAGTACTTGATGTTTAAGAAGACATTACAGTATCTCGAATAGTTTAGCTGGGCTGTTGATGTTCCACATCAAGTACTCCAGATCTTCAATTTCTATATATCAGCATAAACAACTCTTCAGTATAAACAACATTTCCTATGAGGGCATTTCTCTATCTGGAATGGTTTAGCGACAATTGAGAAATATACGTTTGCGGTTGGTAATCTTATTTTTGCATACAAAATCTATGAATTTGAAATTTTTCCAGCTACAAACATAACTTTGTAAAAATATTTAGGCTTCTGTAGGCTAGGTATTTTCTAGTATTTTCGAAAATAAAATATGGTTTTATGATTTGGGTGAGTATGTCTTTGAGTATGTGTTATTATCTAGTAAATATGTCTCAAGGTCATGAAGAAAACAGCGTTTGAATGAGAACGAAACATATTTTTTTCTTATTTCACTTAATATTTTTATATTTTTGTATGAAATGTACCAAAGAGCGTTCCAGAAATGAATACTCCCGTCTTTGATATATTCGAAAATGATACTCAATTTCTCGTGTCACATTTACTTAAGGAGTCAGAAGTCCTCAAGTTCAGCTCGGAAAAAATTAACTTTGCCCCCCTCCCCCCATCCCCACAGGCGTGATTGAAGTGTTGTCTCTGCGGGTTTTCTTTGTAAACTACCTAACTAATAAAAGCCAATAGCAAGTTTGAAAGAATATTCTATCACATGGTAGTTATGGCTAATTCAGAGCTGGAAGTCACCTTCAAAAATGATGGTTTCAGAAGCATAACTCGAAAAGTATAAGTCCTATCAACATCGACCCAAGAACAATTATGTAGAGAATTTTATAAGGAATATTTCTTACCTTGACAAATTTCTCCTATCTTTAATTGTTTCCGAGAAAAATAAAGATAAGTGAAATTTTTGACATAAAAGGGGGGGTAAAGGGGGGAAGCAGGGGGGGTCCAACTTGCTTCCCTTCTTTTCCTGAAGCTTACACATGTAAGCTACACACATGCGAAGTTTCATGATTTCTGCCAGATGGGACCATACTTCCAGCTAAGGAGCCGTACTACTGGAATTCTAGGAGCCCGACCTTCCTGACCTAACTGCAACCAGGTCTCATTTATTGCAAGAATATCTGGAGATGCTCGATGGATAGCCACCAACAGTTCGTCGTGCTTTGTGCTTAACGATCCAGCATTAAATAGGCAAATTTTTTTTTTTTTTTTGTTGTAATCATTTAAAATACCAAACAAGTCTGTAATACACACAGGCAAGCAATGAATGCTGTTATTTCTTCCAAGTATATAATATATATAAAGTAGTGCGGTGTATGCTGGTTTTGGTGACAGTGTGGATAATGTGATAATATTTGATAAACTAATTTGAGTGTGGTGCGTGGAAGCTAAAGTCTTTAAAAGTGTGTACAAAATACTGATAATAAAGTTAGCGATGATATTCAAAAGTACGTTAACACAAAAAAGTTTTCCCCTCAATACTATTAAAAATATAGCATAAAAAGTATTAAAAGTTTTTACTATAAAGTGATTTGAACACTTATAATTATATAATAGGCACAAATTCAAGAAAAAAACTATAATGACTGCTTCTGCTCCGAGTGGACGACAGTGGTAGTCTCTTGAAAGATACGGTCAATATCTTCCTGGGTGCGAATCCGCATGACCTTAGAGGTGTCCGTACGCCTAGTCATAATTTTGCCGTCCTTGGTCTAGACGTGCTTCCACTTTTGAGGCTTTGCATTGGCAGCCGCAGCTCGGGTGTTGCGGAACAATAAACGGTTTTCTTTAGTGAGTCTTTCGTTCACATAAAACTTTTGTGGTGTATGCGGTGGTAGACCCAAGTCAACCGTGGTGGCATTGCGACGAATACGTGCTTCCTGTATGAATTTGCAGCGTAGGGCATAGCGTGTAAGGCGCACTACAATGGGCCGTGCGCGTACAATCTTGTTGTCCTCCCCGCCAGTATTATCCTTGTTCACTTGTGAATCGTCCAAATCCTGGTTGTCTTTTGGTTTAAGGCCCACACGTCCAGCACTAACAATCTCATTTTCAGCGATGTTCAGACCAAGTTTTGCAGCCACGCTGATGGCTAAGTGCACAGGGGATTCACCTTTGAACTCGGGGATGCCAGATATTTCGATATCGTTTAATAATACCGCCTGATCCCGTTCATTCAAGTCGTTGCG